>VZQC01007772.1:1890861-1903897 GCA_009823505.1 Rhizomys pruinosus | reverse complement strand
AAAAAAAGAAACAATCAAGGAAGTGAAGAGAAATCCCACAGTGTGGGAAGAAACCTTCACTGCAGAAACTTCTGACAAACCATTGATTTCCAGAATATATAAACTACTCAAAAAACAAAGAAGAAAGAAAACCAGTGACCCACTCAATAAATGGAGCAAAGACCTGAACAGAGCCTTCGCAAGTGAGGAATTAGAGATGGCTGAGAAACATCTTAAGAAGTGTTCAACATCACTAATCATTAAGGAAATGCAAATCAAAACCACTTTAAGATATCATCTTACTCCAATAAGATTAGCTAGGATCAAGAAAACAAATGATACTAAGTGCTGGAGAGGTTGTGGGGAAAGGGGAACACTCATCCAATGCTGGTGGGAATGTAAACTCCTACAGCCACTATGGAAAGCAGTGTGGAGAACCCTTGGAAGACTTGGAATGAACTTGCCACCTGACCCAACCATACCACTCCTGGGCATGTACCCTCAAGACTCACCCCACCACAGAGATACATGCACAGCCATGTTTATTTCAGCTCTCTTCACAATAGCAAGGAGTGGGATCCAACCCAAATGCCCCTCAACTGATTAGTGGATAGAGAAAATGTGGTACATCTGCACAATGGAGTTCTATGCAGCAGTAAAGAAAGATGACAAGGTAAACTTTGCAAGTAAATGGCTGGAGCTAGAAGATATCATGCTGAGTGAAGTAAAGCAGTCCCAGAAAAACAAAGGATGAATGGTATCCCTCATCTGTGGATGCTAGCACCAAGTACCTAATTGTATGAGTACCTAAACTGAGCAACGTCAATGTGATCTGAAAACAACTGTGCTCTTATATTATAGAAACCCTTAAAAAATAAACAAAGAAAAAGAATAAAATTCATTGAGAAAAAAATGAATAGAGCAAATCAGGAGCGGGAGAAATGGCTCAGCAGTTAGGAGCACTGGCTGTTCTTGCAGAAGACCCAGGTTCAAATCCCAGCACCCACGTCATGGCTAACAATTGTCCATAACGACAGTTCCAGGGGATCTGATACTCTCTTCTGACCTCAGGCATTGTGTGACATGGGCGCACTTATATACATGTAGGCAATACACTCATACACATAAAATAAAAATAAATAATGAATAAAATATTAAAAAGAAGAGCACAAAGCAGCAATCATGAAGGAGCTATGGCTACAATTGGTGCCAAAGACTCACAGTTATGAACTGAGGAAAAATATACAGTCCATGAGAAATTCAGCATTGATTATTCCTGAAAAAAATTAAGGCACAATGCTTAATTATGAGCAAGTTAAGTATCCCTTATCTCTCATGCTTAGGACTATTTTGGATTTTGGAAAATTTGCATATATGCAATAAAATATCTTGGATATGGAACCCAAAGCTAAACATGAAATTCATCTGTGCTTTGTATACACCTAAGTAACACGCATAGCTCCAGGGTAACCTGCTAGAATATTTTAGTGCCATGGCTGTCATACGAACCATAGAGGTGGAATTGTGATGGAGCTTGATGGTGGTGCTCAAAGCTCCTGGGTTTGACATAGTCCAGATTTTAGCTTTTCAGATAAGGAATGCTACCTGTCTATTGTTTTAGTTGACTGTTTCCAGGTAAGTCTTCATGGAGCCAATTAACATGGAGTGCCTAGCACAGTGCCTGGCAGGAGTGAGGTTGCCCAGGGGAAACTGTCCTGATATAAGAAGCACTTCCTTGGCTAGCTAAGCCTGTGTGTTTGGAATTTTCTATTATACTGAAGCCTATATTTTACCTAGCAAAAGTGGCTGTGACATTTTTTAGCTTTTTATTTGTTTAGAATAAAAGTTGGGGAGAGGGGGATCCTAACAACTAAAGGGCCCAGGAAAGAAAACAGTAGTCAATATGAAGATAGAATTCAGCTCAGTAAATACTGATCTGTGTGAGGAAAGTTCACAGGACTTTTGGTTTCTGATAGGGAGGAAAAAAACATTTTTGTCTTCTTTTTTGCAATGTTGGAGCTTGAACCCAGGGCCTTGGGCATATTAGACTAGTAATCAACCACTGATCTACACCTTCCACCCTTAGTTTTTTGAGACAGAGTCTGACTATGCAGCCCAGGCTTGCTTTGAATTCATGATCTTCCTACATCAGCCTCCTGAGAGCTGGGATGACAGATGTGTTCTACCATTCCTGGCAAGTGACATTTTAGTAGGAAAAAATGTCTCAGCAGCAACAAAAAAATGTATAAAAAGAATATAATTATATCAGAAAAGTTCCACCTCTCTCCTTCCCATCCTCAAATCCACTTTGCCCACACACAGCTTAAGTTAAATAGAAACCTTGGTTTCTTTGCAAACAAACACCAAAAGGATGTAAAGGCCAGTTAGTTTTGAGGACTTGGAGGGACAAGCATAGTATTCCCAAAATGCACCACATTCTTTCACTGAGAACAGAACTGACTGAGAGGTATCTCACTCAGAAGCCTGGGGAAGAAAAAGTGAGGGCCCAGGAATGGAACTCCCAGGGCTTTTGATTTGTATGCATGATAAGTGTCCCCCAATTTAGGCTTCTTAGACCTTGTTTGTATTTTTTATTTATTTATTATTATTTTTTTTATGTGTATGAGTGTACTGTCTGCATGTAGGTTTGTGCACCTGTGTCGTGCAATGCCACAGAGGTCAGAAAAGGGCATCGGATTCCCCTGGAACTGGAGTTAAAGATGGTTCTCAGCCACCATGTAGGTGCTGGGGATCGAACCCAGGTCCTCTGCAAGAGCAGTCAGTGCTTTAAACCGCTAGGTCATCTCTCCGGCCCCTGAGACCTTGTATGTATTTTAACTTTTCCTGTTGCAATCACCACATGTAGTCATTGGGTTGTTTGTTTTTGTTTGCTTGTTTGTTTTTAGTTAAAATTTGCTGTAAGTGTATGTGGGACTCAACCTTTAAATTACCAAAACTCAAAGTTACCTGAAGACTGAGCTAAGAATCCCCAGGTGGAAACGTTGGGGCAAGGACAGGGGTGCAAATCTGCCTAGAATCCTGGAATCCAGCTCAGTGAGATGGCCCAGCAGGTAATGCTTGCTGCCCAAGCCTGGTGACCTGGATTCAATCACCGAAACCCTCGTAAGGATGGAAAGAGAGAATCATCTCACAAAGCTGTCCTCTGACAAGCACATACACCTTGGCAGGCAGAGACAAACACAATCAAAATTGAAAACAAGAAATAAAGGCTCTTGGAATCCCAGAGTCTCTTCCACCTGTGGCCCAGACCTCTTGTCTTGTCCTGTTTTTCTCTTGGGTAGGGGTGGGGGGTTGCAAGGGATGCAGAGTTATGGAGTCCCCTCAGGAAATGCCAAGCTGGTGATCCTGGGACCTGTCACACTCCACAAAGCCAGGGCCAGGAGTGGAAAAGATGGACCAAGACTAGTCAGAGGATGAGGTGACATGAGGTGGCGCAGGTAGGAGGGGACAAGGGATATGCTATGAATCTGGGTCACTCTGAGCGACTCTAAGTGCAGCCAAGGAACCATTCCCCTACAGCCCATGAAAAGAGCAAAGTCCTACCAATATAATCTCCTTGGGTCAGAATCCCAAGATGGAGAGCTTGAAGTTTCACTAAGAGATTCTGAAACCCTTGTAAGTTACACACGATTACACATGAAAGTGACAGCACCCAGAGAATGACACCTGGATGCAGAGTCAGAGGACACTTGGGCACACAGAGCACACCCTGAAGATGTCTGCTTGGGGCCTGAACTTCCCTTTCAGCTTCACAGATAAAGCCTGACAATTTGTCCTGGTCACTGTTCTCGAGGCTTCCAGAAATACAGAGCTTTGGCTCTAGGGAACAAGGCACATGCCACAAGGAGTTGCTGAGACTTTTCTATGAGAACTGTATGAGATGTTCAGAGTCAACAAAACAAAGATGGGCACCTCAGATACACTGCCCATCTGCCACCCCCCCGGGGGGGGGGCAATGTCAGCTCATACCTGCTCAGGATGTAGCTCAGTGAGCTAGAACTCTTGCAAAGTCAGGCGAGCTTTAGAAAAGAAGTAACGTTTGGTGTACGTATTTAAGTATTTGAAGGATGAGCAGGAGTCTGAGGAGACAAAAGAAGTTACCCAGAAGATCCAGGGATAACCATGAACAAAGCTGTGACAGTCTTCTAGTGCCTCGCTGGGCAGACTCCCCAGGCTTTCTGAGGGGTTTCCTGTCCGTGTGCTTGGAGTTCTACTTTTCAGGGCTCAAATTCACACTTCCCTTGATGTCTTAAGATACCAGTCTCTCAGCTGAAGACCAAGGCTATCTCAGTCCTTTAAGGACACAACAAGCGTTTGGACACACTTGTGAGAGTCAACAGTGCCTAGCACATGACCCCCAGAAGTTATACATAGCTCCAGATGAAGGCTGAAGACACACACCACCCGGACAAGGCCTCAGTCTTGTTGAGAAAGACGGTGGTGTTCAGATTGTCCGTCCCTTTTGCAGTTGAAATTGTAGTCTGTGACCATCTCTCAAGACCCCACCCAGATCACCCAGAAACCGTGTTCACTGAGCAGTGATGATCCCGGCCACAAGAGGGCACCAGTCACCATAGACCATGCACACCCCGGTGCTCACTCTTCAGGTGCCTACTCTTGTCCCTTTTATTCACGTTAGCTACTCCCAGAATCCTAAGTGCAAATGGCCACCCCTCTACAGAAACTCATAAGGGAATTGCTCTTATATAACCAACATAGTACAGTGACGGGGCGCAACCCTGGGCTGAGCAGCTGGGCTCAAGAAAACGAAGCTGCACTGTGCGGTGCCCCTGCCCTTGAGACTCTTAACTCTGGACATCCCAACATCAGCACCTTCCTCCAGATTGTCTGTTCAAGTTGTGGTGTTGGAGAACAGATGGTTGTGCGCAATGGAACAGTCTTTGGGGACATCAAACCAAGAAGGGCGCGGGGAGGCTATGGAATGGCCTCCCTGCGCCACACTGTGGCCCTGCCTACTCTAAGCAGCTCTCGTTTCCTCTCACCACACATCTTTTGAATCTGCTCCTTCCAGAGTCGTTGTCACCCTCTACAGGCCTGTTCAGAAATTACCTTCCATTAACACCTAGAGCTCGTGACCTTGTTTCAGCACCTCACCATGGGACATCCTCTACCCAGAGGCACAGAGGTCAGGCATGGCTGGAGTCAAGTCACGGGTCCTCTTTCCCCTGCTTCTTCTCCTCAACCCACCGTGTCTGCACCCTTCTTCTTCATCCAGGACAGGAGGTAACTGAACAGCTTTGGCTGGGGAAGGTGATATTCCATGTGTGTAAAGGACTTGGTGCTATTGCACATAGGAGGCCCATAGGAAGGGGTCTGGGGCTCAGGAAATGAATTTAAGAGCTGGAACTATAGGATGCGGGCTACAAGGGCAAAGGCAGAAAGAAGATACTGAAACATCCTGTGTCGCGTTAGGAGGGCGGCTCTGCCCTGGGCCCCTCTGCTGCTTCTCATAGATTTCCAACTCCAGGGGACTCATGCACCGAGGTTCTCAAGAGTACACGCTTGTGTCTGTAAAGGTCCACTCCACAGGCAACCTTATACAGTGAAAGTTTGCTTTTGATTGCTGGTAAACAACAGAGCTAAGGATGAAATGCCTATCAGGTTGTACAGTTCCTCAGTTCCTCAAAGGCACAGGTGGGTAACATGTACTCCACCTGCTACTCCCAGAGACATGGGGCTGGTCAACATTTGTAGTCTTGGTTCAACATTTGTAGTCCATAGTTGAGTTACATGTAACTTACTCCATTGGGTTCAAGGGTTTAGAATACTTTTCTAACTTATTCATTGCTCAAATGAAATTAATACTACTCTCAATCAAATGACTCATGTTTATATAGTACATTGTGTAGTATAATTTTCTTTGAGATACTGCTTTATGTTACAAGAATTATTTTAGGTCAGTTTATGACTATGCTGCACACCTGTAGTTCCAGCACTTGGGAAGCTAAGATAGAAGGATCTAGAGTTCAAGACAATAATAATAATAATAATAATAATAATAGTAATAATTAATAAGCAACTTTAGAGTAGGCCACTCTAGGGAGACTAACCTCCATCTATTACAGGAACTATAAGGACTTTTCACACAAAAAAATTCCATAGACAAAAACTAAAAAAAAAAAATAAGACAAAAAACCCACATTTCTTTAAAAGTTTTTTTTTTTAAAGAGTTAAGACTTCGATTTTAAGAACTATATTTCAGGATCATTTCTATAGTACTGTTACTAGCAGAAGTTTCTCTGGACTGTGTAGGAGTACCAGAAACATGAGGAGGAGATGTAGCATTTCTCCTGAGCGTTGAAGCCGGCTCTTAGGTGTTGTGTTACTGGCAACTGCCACTCTGACCATTGGAAACCATGATCGCTCTTCTCTGCTTCGGAGAGAAGAAATCGAAAAGGAAGAAATGCAGTCAGTTGGGTAAAAAAGATAGAGGATAAAAAAAAAAAAAAACCAAAGATTTTCAGAAGATTTATCTTGTACCAATTATTACTTATACAATTTTTAGTATTCAATTTGTCATGTGATTTAATTGAATGTCTGCAATGTCTGCATGTAGGTCTGTGAGGAGCTGTAAGCCTGCCCATAAATGAGTTAACTCTGAGAACTGTTCACAGGGAAGTGCAGACATGCAAAGGGGCTTCCTGCCTTGCTCAAGGACAGCTACTTGCCTGCAATAAAACTGGCCTTCAATAAAGTTGGCTATGTGAGTACTGACAACCCTAACATGCCCGGAGCTAGTTCCCATGGACGTGCAAAAAAGATCACAGGATGCTCCAGCCAGAATGTCCCTGCTCAACTATCTTGCGAAGGCAGCCTCCCTGGCCCGGATGGCCTGGACTGACTGATATGGCCCCTGCCTTTACAACCTCCCCCCTACACCTTTTCCCGATTTCCCGCTCCCTATGTTCCATATAAACCCTGGCCACCTGCAATAAAAGACAATGAGACCTGGAACAAAGAGCTATGCGACCCTTGTTACCTCGAATCCTGTTCTTCCCACTTAATCTTCACAGGTTTTGGGTTTAGTTCCCGGTAACGAGACCTGATCGTTATTCATTGCACCGGCATGGCAGGGCCAGGGACCATCAATCTGGGCGGGACCCGACATAGGGGTTCGAGGTAAGAGACCCCTCTACCACACAAGGAACAAGGAGGTCCTGCCAGACGACTTGTGAAAAATTACCAGAGGGCGTCCCTTCGCCACTCCGCGAGGTAAAAAAGCGCGGAAAAACCCTAGGTATAGGAATAGGAAAAGGGCGCTATGTGCCATCAGCCGGAACCATGGGGAAAAACCTCATCGTGAAATACCGAGAGGAGATGTACTTCATCCATCACCAACGAAGAAGCGGCACAAACAATCCCATCAGGTAACAGAGAAAAAGCCAAGAGGAGGTGGTAATCACATTCTGATCACTTATAAAAGTATGGGGCAGATATCACTGATTAAGGAAGAAAAGTTTATTCCCACACGTAACTTTCAAAGCAGACTTCAGGGAGAAGAGGTAAATTCTGGGGTACAGAAAAAAGATAGACCTCCTTTCAACTAGAATTTGAAGAAATTAAATATTACTAGTACGTGGAAGAGAATACATAGATACCCAATAGCTGGGGTTACAAACGTTGAGATTGGGGCTCTTAACATTCTCTATTTATCACGCTGGCCCATAAAATCAGGAAAAAAAAGGTGAAGAGAGCAAGTGTATACAAATTGACTCCTCGAACATCATGCAGAGACTAATGGTGACTCATAAGATATATTCCGATTGCACAGACTTCTTTAACCCCCTCATATTACGACATGATATCTAGAATATAAAAGGTAGATAATTCAAGCGATCCCAACAGCACAAACACCCGCATACAACATCCCCCATATAAGTATTTGAATTACAGCCACAGAAACAAATCCTATACCAAAGACGGCCTTAGGACCGACCCTATCACATCGGGGACCTTCTTCTCCATCAAACAGTGGGATGGGTGACTCTTCCATGGCCATACCAATCCTATCATTTTAGATACCATCTGATGACCGCGCCAAGCATCCGCTCACCCCGGAACCTAACTTCGCAACTAGACCATAACACCCCCTCATAGCGCACCGTCTGATGAGGCCTACACCCACGAAAAAACCTCTTCAACTGCCACCAATAATGAGCCTGATCTGACGAGAATGAAGAGTGGCATATCTTCTGTCATAGAACCACCACTTCTCCCGCCTGCAAATAAATACAACACCCAAAAAACCGCAACCCCCTCCCCAGAGTGCAACGATAGATGCCCTCATGAGATACCTCCCCACAGACCATGTGTGGTCTGGAATCACCCCCCCCACCACCTTACCTTCCATTCCCTGATGTTAAGCCCATTTTGGAGACCAAAAAGCTCCTCACCAATCAAATAACTAATCAAAAACAAGTCCTTGATTTACAAAAGGGAAACTGTTCCAACATTAACCTTAAAATATTACAGCAGTACATATCTTAAAATTACAAGTGGTGGGGCACCCTGTAGTGCAAACTCCTCTGCGTCGCCCTAAAAATAAATGTAAGCCAAACAGTGTTAAAAAGCCTAAGGTTCCTTTTCAAACTTACCCAGTTTTAACCCACTCCCAGACCTCAACTAGCCAAAATTATTATCCTGATTTAAATAGCGGACACAATCAGGATAGTGAATCAGTGTCCGACCCAATTGATTCTACCTAAGAAAATAGAGGGGAGGAAACAGAACGCGGACACTCTGAACACGGGCGCTCTCCACAGCGGAGTAATCGCCAGCGGCACCAAGAGAGATCCCAGTCTGAAAGCAGAAGTGACAGTGAGGAAGAGAGCAGCCCTGATGTGCATCAAAACCAATATGATTAATAAAGGATTAAGCAATTGTCTGTGGGTGCATGGCAGAATGGCATTGGGAAATGGAACCCACCCTAAGCGGGTATGTTGAATAAGAGCGAAGCTAAGGCACTCTAGAGAACAACTGCCTCGCTTCAATACAGTAGCCGAGCCCAGGGGAACGTTGACGCCAATTCGGCCCAGCACCCAGCTATCGTCCGTGGTGTCGAGACCCATCCCTAAACATCCTGACTTCCAGAGAGAACTCCATCCTCAGGGTCGAATTATCCAGAACCCTCTATCTGACTCTCTTCAACGCGCTGGGGCAATTCGACACGACGACCGCGCGTGCACCATATACTCTAAGCATCTGCTAGAACGGACAGTACATTGATACATATAAAAAAAATAATAAAAAAAAAAAAAAAAAAAAAAAAAAAAAAAATTTTAATAAAAAAAATAAAAAATGATAATATATTCTATAAACACCCCTTAAAAAACCACTCTACAGACAATTTCTGGCAAGTCACGCAGACACCCTATGAGAACACGCAGCTCCTACCACTTTAACTAGTCAGTCCTATCAATAGAGCGCGAACTTAAGACATAGAGGAGAAGGCATACTATCACCCCCGCAGAAAAGATGAGGTATTTCAAGATACAACACGGGACATTTGGGACTGACCCAAGGTCCACAAATACTTGAACTTTGGAAAGCGAATTTAAATAAAGGAAACAAGAATGCCAAAACTTGGCAAAAAAGCTAATCTCAAAAGGCTGAGCACCAACAAGTTGGACTTTTGACAAACTGTCTGGCCAAGGCAAATATATCTCTGAAACTAAACAAACTCAGCTTCCCCCAGGACTGCTAGCTCAAGTAACTGAAGCCGCAAAAATGGCATGGAGAGCAGTCCCCTCCGATAAATCCATCACTATACCCCTTACAAAAATAATCCAACGACCCAATGAACCCTATGTCCAATTCATAGGACGTCTCCTCGAAGTGGCTGAAAAATAAACGGGCTAAAATTTAAGGACGGAATGAGACAAAATGACGCGCGCTTTCTAAAAAGGCAAATAGCTTATGAAAAAGATGACGGCAAGGATGGCAAGGGCAGCAGGGACGAGCCCTGTGAGAGGCATCTATAAAGGGAGAAAAAGGATATTAGGATTAAGATGATATAAGGAAGATTTGCGAAGATGGATTGATAGATTACTTATTTCGCCAAGGCAAATTAGTCATAAAGGAATAAGCAGAAGGGAAGTCACAAAGAACTGGCAAATGGGAGCCACGTTAGGAAGTAAAAAAATGAATAAAAATGTTTCAGGGATGATGGACAGCAGGCCCACTTCCTATGCCTTCATGGCTAAACAAGAGCAAAACCTCCCCAAAAAAAACCTTTATCAATTAGACAATACTCCACCCAACCATACAAGGAGGATAGCCACAGGCATACGTCAGGCCCATAAACGCCTAATCAAAATTTGCCCTCGATGCAAAAGAAGGAAAACAATTGGGTATCAAATGTGAATGCCATTCAGAAAACATGATATAGAGGAAAATGCCTTGCCAGCCCAACTATGCGAAGAAACGGATCCGGAGGGTGCCCAACCCGGGCTCCCATCGTCAAAAGCCCATAATGAATCTTCAGGGTACCGGGCCCAATCTGCTGTCCAGACGCGTACCCCAGGAAGCGCAGGACTGGACCTGTACTCCACCTCCCCATCGAATATTAACACCAGACCCGGAGGATTCAAATCCTAGAAACAGACAATATGGTCCCCCCCCAAGCTGGAGCCTTTTTTTTTTTCTGATTCTCGTAATGGGCCTTTCAGCAATCCATTGGTGGAATGCCAGACATGTCAGTAGTACCCACCGTGGTCAGACTTTCTGATTATACTGAGGAGAAAGAAATAAAATTTTGGCCTATACTCCCCTAAAGGGACCGATAAGCTATACAGGCTGGCGACAGCTGCGCATTAGCCACAGGGGGATTCCTCTTACGCATAATGGGAGACTGTCCCACAATACAAACAGAAAGACAGGGGGGCTGGGCTCCGTCACAAAATCACAGTTCATCAGATATTTACTGGGGTCAACAACTAACCCAGGACGACCCACCCTTACGTTATGGATTGAAGGGAAAAAGTTTCAAGGCAATTATGGACACAGGAGCTCATGATGTTACAGTCATTGCTCCAAAAACATTGGCCTAAAGCCCGGCTCGCTTGCAGCCTCTGCCACCCATGTTGAAAAAGGAATAGGGCAGACACAGAACAAATACCTATACACAATTGAGGTGTCCACGCTAAACTTTGACCTGGACAGATAATAAACGGAGAAGAGAATAATAATTAGAGTTACTAATAGACAGCGGCCGGATGTGAGTTAAGAGGGCTTTGCGCGAAGTTAAAGATTTATGGTGGGAAGAAGTAGAAAATTTTATCACAAAAAAAATAGGATGTGTGTGCTAAAAGAGCTGTGAGTAAGACCCAAAGGTAGATTAAATTAACGCATAAAAAACAGCGACACGAGACTGGAACGCAAATAGGGAGCACCCATCACCAGCGGAAAAATAAGGAGCAGAGGGACAAAGGAGAAACCCAATCCACAGTGGGAGTCAACACCGCTAGACATCTAATGGTCCCGGCTCAAACAGTTCCAGATGTGCACCATGGTTTAATGCGGCCCCCCAACGTCCCAACCAAAACTAATTTAGGAGTGCATAGTTATCAGAAGAATTCCTATAGGACCAACTAAACCTCGATGAATTCCACCATAGCCACTCCAGACTTGACAAAAAATCTTACATAGAAAAAAAAATGCGCAATGATTATTCCAGTCTAGGATTGAATCTAGTGAACCCCTAGACCCCAAAATATAAAAATAATCAATTGGAAGAACGCTGCTTGGGGTAATTACTAGGTGTATATGAGCGGATGAAGAATCCACCGGTTAGAATAAACGAGGCAATGCGCCAGCTGCTTAGAGCCCATACTCACCTTACACCAATGGAACATACCTCCTATATAAAGTTCGTATATATAGTAAAAAATGAAAAAAGAAACACAGAAAGCGGATATGTCCTGAGAGAATTCGTCCCTCCTAACAAAGGGAGCTTACGGGGCTGCTAGTTTTAATGAAAAACCCCCAAATAGCCAGTTCTAAGTTATAGGAGGTTGGCGAATTACTGAGGGCCTTCAGCCGAGAGCCGTTGCTGTGGCTCACTCCTGGAAGCTGAGGCCCTTCCAAAATACAAAACCCTAGGTTTAATCAAAGTCATGTTCCATTGATATATAGAGAGACCTTAGCTTTTCAGTGCTCCAGGTTCCGCGCCTCGCCACTCTACCGAAGATGAGTCTGCCCAAAACGCTGCACCTCTTCCCCCATCTCCTCGTGGTTTAACCACATTAGGACCCAAAATCCCACTGTTCCGGAGTGGCGTCATATAGAACTGGCCAGCCAGGAATCTGGCTGAACAGACCCGGAGCACCGTATTGGGGCCAACAACTAAATAAGGTAGAACACAAACAAGTTCAAAATGCCTATCCTCAAGGATTAACAGGCATGCAAGTGTGAAGTATAATCGGCATTCATTTATATGGAGCCAACTAACCTTATAAGTTAGCCGCATACCGTGAAACACATCTAAGAGGAGGCCTCAAAAAACATCATCCCAAACAGAAACTCAATGGCGCTATGATAATCTGGATGCAACCAAGTGCCAGGAAGTATTACTCGAATAGCCCCCCAAACCAGACAGAAAAAATGAAACAAGACACGCGGGGAATCCCTTTGCTGTCTAGGGTGTCCATGTATACATCAACCCAATAAGCCCCAAATTACTAGCTACCTCTCAACAAGCACCAAAAATTAAAAAGACACTCGCCTATCAAACAGTGGTGAAAAAGATATGATACTTCAAAAACCTCCATGGTTGGAGATATTGAGTACACTCCTGGTCTGCGTGGCCACATATTCTGGCAACATTAAACTAAGCTAATACCTGAGCTATAAGCCCCTTTATTCGACATTGGTTAAAAAGTGCGAAGATCACTGACACACCACACCAATACCTCCTAGGGATTTATCTGCCCAAAGGCCGTGAGGAACCATCTCCTACACAGTGGCATGATATGTGAAGGAAAACGCCTTAATGTTCCAATCAAAAACAACTACCAAT
>VZQC01007772.1:1775105-1890585 GCA_009823505.1 Rhizomys pruinosus | reverse complement strand
CGGGTGTAGTGCATGCCTTTAATCCTAGCATTCAAATCAAGAGGCAGAGGCCGGGAGATTCGTGAGTTGAAAGCCAGCTTGAACTACATAGTGAGTTCCAGGCCAGCTGGAGCTACAGAGAGAACTCATCTATAATAAACAACAACAACAACAGCAGCAACAACAGCAGGTAATTGGAGGACTGAGGAAGATGGCTTATACTGAGGTTGGATGCCCATCACCCATGTGAAAAGCCTGGCTCAGGTGTGTATGTCTGTAATCCTTGTGCTGGGCAGATACAGACAGGAGAATCTGGAGGGCTTCATATTGGTCAGACAATCTAGCTGAGCTCTAGGTTTGAAGAGAGAACCTGTCTCAAAAAATAAGATGAAGAGAGATTGAGGAGTAGTCCTGGCATCTACTTCTGGTCTCCATTCTGTCACATATATACACTGTATACACACACACACACACACACACACACACACACACACACACACATGCAATTGGAAGAAATGGGAAAGTACAAGGAAGAGAAACAGAAAGAGAGGGGTGGGTACTGAGGACTCACCGACCGTCCTGATGTAGGTGACCAGCCAACTCTCCTAAGAGCCGGCTCAACTCTTCTCAGTTCCCTCTGTGCTGGGTTGCTGGCTGAACCAGTCAGCCTATTGACTGTATCAGTCCCTCCTCTTCATACCAAGGTGCCCTGTGCATTGTAGAATCCCTACAGAATGTCCTCAGGATCACAGTATTCATCTCCTCAGGCATCACTTCTGCCCGTGGGTGGGGGCACTTTATTCCCCTTCCCTCACTGGGAAAAACAGTGGAGTCCCAGCCTTGTGAAGCATTGAGGCCTGTGGGAAGGAGCCTGTGGGACCTCCTAGCTGGCCCTGCTCTCTGATCTCTCTCAGCCAGGAACCTCACCAGACTCTGGCTCCGGCTCTGGCTTTGATATAGAAATGGGGTCAGTGTGTTGGAAGAAAGGATGGAGGAGTGGAAGGATGGGGAAGGGATGAAGGATGAGCAGAATGGGAGGAAGCAAAATGAAGAATTCCCTTTGTAGAAGGAGGGGAAGCTCTTCCCAAAACCCTTGCTCCAGTCCTTTGTGCTGGGGTCTAACAACTGTGCTGTAAGCATTTTCTTGCTGTAGCTCAGCACGCTGCAGATTTGGCTCCAACTCTTGGACTGAGATAATCTAGCAAACATTTGCATAGCCAGTGACCTACCAGAACATGCCCCACCACTGCCTTCTGGGAATGTAGGTGCAAATTCACACATCCGCTGAAAATGAAGCCTGAGTCACACTTGAGAACATGAGATGGGTGACATATTAACCTATACGACATATTCTGTGACTTCCCCTGGCCTCTACTAGACCAACTCCTCTTGACTCTTAACTCTCCAGTCTAGAAACCATCCCCATCAGAAGCTGATGCCAGGCCATGGGGGAGTCCCAAGTGCAAGAGAGAGTCTAGGTCTCTTACCCAAATTCACAACCACAGACACAAGCCCACCTACACAAGGGCAGCAAGAAGGGTCTGTTCACTTTCACAGAAAAAAACAATCAGAAACTTTCTCCATGGAACCACAGCTGGAAAGAGCCATCTGTGAGAAATCTGAGGAAAGCCTTGGAAACTTTCCCTTTCAGGAGATCCTGAGCTGAGTGATGCAACGCAGGACAGCAGCCTCCCTTGTTCTCACGGTTGTGGAGGTATGCAGGAGCAGGTGACAGAGGCATGCTTAGAGATCTAAGGACCAGTTGGTGGCAGGCTCCATAGGACCTCCCATTAAGCTTCAATATCTCCCCATCAGGGAGATAGCCAAGGGGCTATCTGAAGATCCCTGGTTAACCTACTCACCCAACCCCGTCCACTCCTGCAATGGAGCTACCTGCTTCTCGGACCCCATGACCTCACAATGCTTGTTCTCCCTGTTCCTGTGTCCTGGGCCTGAGTAGAGGATGCCCCTAAATGGGTCCTCAAATTCTTCCCCTGCCTTCAGGAAAAAAACCTCATAAATTTTGAAATTATCTTTGCTTGGATGTGAGGCACTTAGGGGCCCTTCACTGACCCACAATCTGAAGAGGGAGTGGGAGAGGGGGCCTCACTGTCCTCCATCCAGGACCTGTGCTTTTCAGAGCTAAAGCAAAAGTTCTGAATGGCAAGAACAAGGTCAGTCTAATTCTGGGGACAACTCCACCCCTTATAAGAGGCATAACTAATTAACTCATGGCTGAAATCTGACAGCAGCCAACTCCTTCTGAGACAGAGAATCCCCTAGAGTTCCTGGAAACTTGCATTGCACAAGGATAGCCCAGAGGTTCTCCTGGGGGTCAGTGACTGGGGTAAGAAAATGACACAACTGCCCATGGGTCATGGAGAATCCCAGGCCCAGATGCGGTTCATTATTCACCCAAGGCTAGGGATGGGGTTACTAGCACCTGCAAGTCAAAGCCCTCCTCCTCCAGTCGTGGGCTGAGCAAGGGATGGGGGCAGTGTTCTGACTACAAGCCATGGGCTTGAGCCTCCTTTACCCACTTTTCCATTACAATCATTCCCTCAGACCAGTACCTGCTTCTTCACTGTCAGCACCCAGTACTCAGCAAAACAGTTCTTGAAGAAGACTTACTCTGAGGGCCCCCACCCTGACTGGGGTTCCCAGGAGTTGATACTTCAGAAGCTGAATGACTTTTTGCTTCTTGGCAACTGTCTGGGGTTTCATGTCGTGGCGTTTTGGGAACTTCTCTTTGTACAGATTCATCACGTAGAACAGATCATTAAGCACCAGTATTTCATACTTCTTGGCTATGGACATGAGGGTGGAGGCTGGGGACTTAATGGAGCTATCTCAGTAGGACAGCCTGGTGGCCTAGGTAGGAGTGCTGTCCTCCATCCTTCCACCAGGCCACTGGCTCCCACCTAAAGCACCTCTTCCACCTTCCCCATCTAGCTCCTTGCTTAGTGTCAAAAGAAATCCATCAGCAAGTTTGCGCCATGCAGGTTTAGAGAGGATAAGTCTGGAGGTTACTCACCGCCACTGGGAGGGATGCAAGGATCAGCCTCCCAACTTCAGGGTGCCCGATTGATTCAAAGAGGAATTTTCACATTTATTTGAAATTTTTTTCCAGCAGGATAAATCTCCACAAACCACAGTCTGGGCTCTAGGAAGAGACTTAATATCCTCCAACTACATTAAATACCATACTCTTTGGCCAGGCATAGTAGCATACAACTTTAATCCTAGCATTCAGGAGGTAGAGGCAGGCAGATGTCTGTGAGTTCAAGGCCAGCCTGTTCTACATGGAGAATTCTGGGCAAACCAGGAATATATAATAGGAACAAGTCTCAAAAATTGTTTTCCAGATAAAACTCAAGCTTTCACTGCACTGATACACTTTCACCATTGATCTACAGCAAAGGTTGAACTTTATGGAGATATTAATTCTCTTAAATGCCTATTATCACCCAAGTTTTATCCTCATCTCCAACACTACTGACCCAGAAGGAAATTTTCCATCAGGCCCTGGGAACAGTGATCTTTCTACTCCCTGAACTGCTTAGAGTAGCTGAGAATGACAACATCATTTAATAGAAGTAGACCACACCACTAGTTATGAGCCACTCATCTTGAAGGGCGTTGGCCAGGGCTTCAGAAGGTTCTTGGGTGAGGAAAGGAATAAAAACAACTCTCCTATTGATAACAAAAAAGGAGGACTTCTCAGCACCCTGCTGCCCGATGAGTAGTCAGTCCATCTAGATGGGAGACATGCTGCTTTGAATCCAACTCTGATTTCCCTGGGATCCTTCAAACCTGGGAGATTCCCAGAGCTGGAGCTCACAAGATTTATTGTATGTAAGTCAATGCCTCAAAATTGACTGTTTAAGTTTCCTATATGTTTCTATTATAAAACTTGGTGTGCTTAACACTCATTCTTATATCTACTTATGTACATATTAGATTATTGCTTCCTTATAGGCAATGTGCTGTCAGGTCAAACTATTTCCTGGAGTATTTGACCTCTTAAACAGTTTTAGAAAATTTATTAAAGTAATTAAGAAGATTAGTCTGGCCCTCAATGGGATATCTGTATCTCATCATCACACCCCCTCCTCCCAAAGGCCAGGGGTCATTGTGGAAAAGAAGATAAATAGATGATAAGAGCCAGAGGTGGTGGACGACTACAGCAAAACAGCATTTTCCAGATACAACAGGGCTGTTGCATATACGAAATCATGGTGGTCAAGACCACATGCACAAGACCCATGCAAAAACCAAGCCAGCCCAAATCATAACTGAGACAGAGGAAGAGATTATAAAGTCCCACGCCTAGCTGAGGAGCTACTGACAATTGATGCCTTCTAGTGGAGGGAGAGTCTGTTTTCCTCAGACATACTGCCTCCGAGAGACTACCCATGCTCCCGTCTGTGGTCCTACTGGAAGCTAATAGACTCAGTGGTTTTTTGTTTTGTTTCTTTTTAAGAACACATAAATTTAGAAGAGAAAAGTGGTGAGGGTATATGGGAAGAATTGGAAGGGGTGGAATGAGGGATGGATTTGATGAAAACACATTATATTTATGTACAAAATTCTAAAATAATTTTTAAAAAATGAATAAAAGGGTTAGCCTTGAGTGCTGTACCAAGAATTCCTTCAGAAGCACAAGACCCATTTCTTTTGTCTAACATAAAAAAAAAATTCTAACCCTGGCCAGGCATAGTAGTACACATCTTTATTTTATTTTATTTTATTTGGTCTTTTCGAGACAGGGTCTCCCTGTAGCCCCAGCTGTCCTGGAATTTGTGCTTTAGACCAGGCTGGCCTTGAACTCACAAAGATCCGCCTGCCTCTGCCTCCCAAGTGCTAGGATTAAAGGCATGTGCCACCACACCCAGCTAGTAGTACACATCTTTAATCTAAGCAGTCAGGAGGAAGAGGTAGGCAGATCTCTGTGAGATCATGGCTGGTCCACATAGTGCATTCCAGGCCAGCTAGGGCTACAGGAAGACCCTGTCTCAAAACAAAACAAAACAAAACAAAACAAAACAAAACAAAACCCTAACTTCCATCAGTCACAAATACTTAGCCCAAAAATTGACTATGTAACTAGGGACTTCTATCACACCATGCCCAATAAAACAAACATCAAAGAGCTGGACATGTAGCTCATTATAAAGAGCGATTGCCTATCAGGTCTGAAAGTCCTATGTTTAATCCCCAACACCACATAAATCCAGTTGTATGGCTCCCACAAGTAATTCTAGAAATTAGGAAGTGCAGCCAAGAGGATCAAGTTACCCATCTTACATAGTCCAAGGTTGCCCATCTTACACAGTCCAAGGTTACCCATCTTACACAGTCCAAGGTTACCCATCTTACACACTTCAAGGTTACCCATCTTACATAGTCCAAGGTTACCCATCTTACATAGTCCAAGGTTACCCATCTTTCATAGTCCAAGGTTACCCATCTTACACAGTCCAAGGTTACCCATCTTTCATAGTCCAAGGTTACCCATCTTACATAGTCCAAGGTTACCCATCTTACATAGTCCAAGGTTACCCATCTTACACAGTCCAAGGTTACCCATCTTACACAGTCCAAGGTTACCCATCTTACACAGTCCAAGGTTACCCATCTTACACAGTCCAAGGTTACCCATCTTACACAGTCCAAGGTTACCCATCTTACACAGTCCAATGTTACCCATCTTACACAGTCCAAGGTTACCCATCTTACACAGTCCAACATTACCCATCTTACATAGTCCAAGGTTACCCATCTAACATAGGCCAAGGTTACCCATCTTACATAGGCCAAGGTTACCCATCTTACATAGGCCAAGGCCAGTCTAAGTTATACAAGATACTGTGTCAAAAAAGTACTCATCTTCCAAATAAAATGTTTATCCCCATAGGCAGCTACCACTCACGGTCTTGATCAGACAAGCCTCTCCTTCCAGTGAACCATGATGAAGGCAGAGTCCTATGGCTGCACATGGTGTTGAGCATAAGTGATGATCTGAGTGTTCATCCCTAAACACACATGTATACCATCCCCTCCAAGGTTTAGGGAACACAGCAGAAGAGGGAGCAGAAAGACCTGTGAGCTGGGAGATAAGGAGAAGCACTTTTGAATACCATCTTCTGAATACACGGGCATTGCAATCATGAAGTCTCAACAACTATGATGATACACTAGGTCTGTACAAGAATGAGCCCATCAACAGCCAGACAAGGGTGGAAGAGGGACTCAGGGGACCCTGCCCCTCACTGCTGAACTGTTTCTTATGGATAGATTCAGGGAAAGAGGGAGTCATTACTTTCAGTTTTGTAGGCACTGGTGACTCCACCAGGTACCAATGAATAGTCTAAGCCACTGGTCACACAGATGGATTTGGTTAAAATAAATGAGTCATACAACAAAATCAAAAATCATGAATCTAGAAAAGGGACAGCTAGGGAAGAGGGGAAATTGACAAGGATGGGAGGGAGAGAAGTGAGAGTGGAGAAACAAAGTAGCCAGAATGCACTATGTGCTTGTATGTAATTGTCAAAGAATAAAGTCTCAAAGCTTACACTTACTTGCAAAACCAATAAAATATGTAAATCATCATTAAGTAGGAGGTAATAAAATGTTATGGCCAACCAACAACAACAAAAAAAAAACAAGAAATAAGTGGAGAAATAGTTCAAGTTGATGGAACTTCAGACTGTGCTTTAAACATGCCTATTCTCTGAAGTGAGTATCAGCTTGACTTCTCCTTGCTAATTCTACATCTCATGCATGTAGTGTCTTCAGCAATAATGTCTTTCCATCAAGTTATGGTGGGTAACTAAGACCTTCAGACTAACGTTTGACAGTCTATAGGATCCCTGGTCAACAGCTTCAAAATAGGGAGTCCACTCATGACATTGAACTTTTTCTTTATTACCTGAGGGCATCTAGTAAGGCAATGTCCCCCATTATAAGATAACCCTTTTATCTCTATAATATATTATGTATTTATTGTATATATTTATCTCTTTCTATAATATAATATATAAGAGAGTACTTGAAATCATGGAGATAGTAAGTAAATAAGTGGGTGCAGGTAGGAAATCTAAATATAATCAAAATATATTCTATGAAATTGGCAAAAGTTCTATTTAAAAAAACCTTTTTCTTTTCAGCAGGGCTCTAAGCAGCCTGCAGATCATGTCTGGTGGGTTCACAGACTATAACAGAGAACACGGAGGTCCAGAGGGAATGGACCCCAATAGGATCGTCGAGGCCAAGTGGAATGAGATTGTTGATAACTTTAATGATGTGAATTTAAAGGAGTCTCTCCTTCAAGGCATCTATGCTTATGGTTTTGAGACGCCTTCAGCTATTCAGCAGAGAGCTATTTATTATTCCTTGTATTAAAGGGTATGATGTGATTGCTTAAGCTCAGGCAGGTACTGGCAAGACAGCCACATTTGCTATTTCCATCCTGCAATGGTTGGAGATTGAATTCAAGGAGACCCAAGCACTAGTATTGGCCCCCACCAGAGAACTAGCTCAACAGATCCAAAAGGTAATTGTGGCACTTGGAGACTCTATGGGAGCAACTTGTCATGCCTGCATTGGAGGAACAAATGTTGGAAATGAGATGCAGAAGCTACAAGCTGAAGCCCCACATATTGTTATTGGTACACCAGGGAGAGTGATTGATATGTTAAACAGAAGATATCTGTCTCCAAAATGGATCAAAATGTTTGTTTTGGATGAAGCAGATGAAATGTTGAGCCAAAGGTTTAAGGATCAAATCTACGAGATTTTCCAGAAATTGAATCCAAGCATTCAGGTTGTATTGCTTTCTGCCTCAATGCTAACTGATGTTAGAAGTCACCAAAAAATTTATGAGAGACCCAATTCGAATTCTGATGAAGAAGGAAGAATTAACACTTGAAGAAATTAAACAGTTTTATATAAATGTTGAAAGAGAGGAGTGGAAGTTGGACACATTTTGTGACTTGTAGGAGACATTAACTATTACACGAGCAGTTATTTTTCTCAATACAAGGCGCAAGGTGGACTAGCTCACTGAGAAGATGCATGCCAGGGACTTCACAATTTCTTCTCTGCATGGTGACATGGACCAGAAGGAGAGAGATGTTATCATGAGGGAATTCTGATAAGGATCAAGCCATGTTCTGATCACTATGGACTTGTTGGCTCATGGAATTGATGTGGAACAAGTGTCTTTGGTTAAACTATGCTCTAGCTACCAATCGTGAAAACTATATTCACAGAATTGGCAGAGGGCCTCAATTTGAGAGGAAATGTGTGGTGATAAAGTTTGTTACTAAAGAAGACAAGAGGATTCTTCATGACATTGAGACTTTCTACAACACTGCAGTAGAGGAAATGCCCATGAATGTGGCTGGTCTGATTTAATTCCTGGGATGAGATAGTTTGGAATGCGGTACTCACTGTTACCGAATAGGCAAGCACAGCATGTATTGTGCTTCTTTGGAAATATTTGAATCTTGTTTCAATGCTCATAATGGATCACAAATACAGATTCTGATAGCAAAACAACTTTAGTCCTAAGTTCTTCTGAAGAGAAGCATTGGCTTTATCCTCTTAGAGTTAAGACTGTTGGGGTGGGTATAAAAGATAGGGGTCTGTAAAATCTTTCTTTCTTAGAAATTTATTTCCTAGTTCTATAGAAATAATTGTATTAGATGTTCTCTATCATTTAATAATATACTTATGGACTAAAAGATATAAGTGCTGTATAAAATCATCCAATTATATTCAACTAGCACATCTGTCTTTATTGTGTTTGTCATTAGCCTGAATAGAAAGGCCTTTAAACGTGATTTTTAGACAGCATTTGAATGCATTTTGTTTGGTATTGTATTTATTCAATAAAGTATTTAATTAGTGCTATGTGTGAACTGGACCTTGCTGCTAGGCCTCAGCAAGTAATCATATCTTAGGTAGGGTTAAGCCCCCAGTAAAATTGCCATATTGCATATGTCTTAATGAAGTTTGAATATTAAATACATTGTATATTCACTTTTGAAAAATGCCTGCTCTCCAAAAATTGGTTTCTATATTCAACAGACTCCAATAAAAAAGTCTCTAGATTCAATCGAATTCAATAAAAAATTATATTTAGTGGGTGCAAAATTTAAACAGTATTTTCTTATTATTTATGTATATGAGTGTGTTGCCTGTATGTGTGTAAGTGCACGCCTGTTGTGCAATGCTCATGTAGATCAGAAGAAGGCATTGGATTCCTTGGAGCTGGAGTTACAGATGGTTACTACCCACCATATTGGTGCTGGGAATTAAACCCTGCTCCTCCTCTTTTTTCTTTTTGTCTTTTTGAGACAGGGTCTCCCTTTAGTCTCAGCTGGCCTGGAGCTCTCTATGTAGACCAGGCTGGCCTTGAACTCACAGAGATCCACCTGCCTCTGCTTCCTGAGTTCTGGGATTAAAAACTTGTGCCACCATGCCCAGCAAAACCTTGGTCCTCTTTAACAGCATAGTGCTCTTAAGCGCTGAGCCATCTCTCCAGTCCCTAAACTTGTAATATTTTTTATAAGCTTCAAATATCCAAGGAAAGGAAAATTCATTGGGGGGAAAAAAAGCAAGAATTAAAATTAGTGTGGCTGTGCTGATGCAGGCTCATTTGCATGTGAAACACTCCTGGTAATTGTATCACTGTAGACCAGGCCTGGGATGGACTGTCTTTCTATAGTTAGTCTACAGAAAACTGGGTTTTCCTTTGTATCACAATAATTCATTCTGGGTGTGCCTGAAGTTGAAAGGAAAATGTTACATCTTTTGAAAGATGACACAGAACTGTTTGTGCATGTTTATATTTGAGATAATTGCATTTATATGCATATTTATATTTCATTCATGCTTTAACAAATATTTTATTATTTCTATTTTTTATGAGTTTAAGTGTATTGCCTTTATGTATGTAAGTGCGCGTGTGTCATGCAGTGCCCTCAGAGGTCAGAAGAGGGGACCATACCCCTTGGAACTGGAGTTACAGATGGTCATTAACCCCCATGTGGGTGCTGAGAACTGAACCCAGGTCCTCTGCAACTCTCCCAGTGCTCTTAACAACTGAGCCACCTCTCCAGCCCTTATTTACACTTTTTATAAGTGTGATTTGTCACGATAACAATGAGAAAACACACAACATTTTATGACAATAGATTTTAAAACTTAATGAATTATTAGGAAAATAAAGCTTATATGACTCAAAAAATATTGAACTAATGAATAGACTAATAGCCACTAGAATAAGTGAGCAATAAAAAAACTTTCCCCAAAGAACTCAAAAATAAATTTCCTAGCCCCACGAAATATTATGAGAATATAATCTCAATCTTATAAGATCTTAAACAAAATCAAAGGAAAATAAGAAAGAAGAAACATTTTCAAATTCATAGAATATGCTAAAGATCATTTTAACAGTAAATATGACAATGGGAATGTTCTAATGAAGGATAGCAAGAGATTCAGGGCAATTGTCCTCAAGGGAACAGATGGAAAATCATCAAGAAAATATTAGCATAAAAAGTTAGCATATAAATATTAGCATATAAATCAAAGGCTATATCATGACCAAAGATGTTCTGTAACTAAGGAGAAAAAAAGTGGTCTCTAATTTATAAAATGTGGAGAGCAACACTACAACGGTTTACATCTAGAGTTGCATCATCAGAAATAATTGAAGTATATACACTACTAATGAAAGTTGTTGAGGGGCTGGAGAGATAGCCTAGCGGTTAAGAGCGCCGACTGCTCTTGCAGAAGACCCGGGTTCGATCCCCAGCACCCACATGGCAGCTGAGAACCGTCTGTAACTCCAATTCAAGGAGAACTCCAGTTCCAGGGGACTCCGACGCCCTCTTCTGACCTCCGCGGCATTCCATGACATGGGTGCACAAACCTCCATGCAGACAATACATTCACACACATAAAAAAAAAAAAAAATTCTATTTTTTTAAACATTTTTTATTGATGCTTTGTGCATTTCATACATCATTTTCCAATTCAGCTCAGGCATATCTCCCCTTCCCTTCCCCCCCACCCCCACCCCAACCGAGATCATGCATTCTGCCATAACTGTCCTGCATATTTATCTCAGGTTTTTTTTTTTCCATTTTTTGCTTAAGTGATAATCCATGAGTACAGCATCCTCATGTAAACCAATTTGCAGGCCGCTGTTCCCAAACCCCAGTACCACCCCACCTTCCCAGGGTCGGGGGGTGAGGGGTTTGTATGTTCAATCAGGCTGATCAAATGAAGGGTCCAGATACATTGCCTGGTAGTTTTACATCACCTTCACCCCAATCGCCAGCCCTTACATTCTTAGACCACGCTCGCTCTTCCGCAATTATTCCCTGGGCTTAGAAAAGGGCACAGGTGGATGAGAAGCGAACAGTCTACTCTCTACTGGAGTTTGTCCTGGACTCTGGTCATATTCGGCTTTTCCTTTCAGGGCTGACAGTTTTGGTCCAGGAATTAACCTTTTCGATCCATAATGAAGCACAAGACAATAAGATATATAGGTATTAAACAGTACAATAGTTATGGTAGGGTTACTTTGTTATTGGAGAACACATATTTTAGATGATATTGGACCATGAATTACATTTTTCCCCCTTTTAGATAGTGACAGGGTTCTACTGTGCTTAGACATCCCTAACCTGTAGAGTGATGTAAGCTTTGACGCATCAGCCTGTGTTTATTCCTCCAAGGGAGCAATAGCCAATAGATTGGCATTATACAGGCATATGGCTGCATCTGCTCACAGTATTTCAAGGCAGGTGAGGTGCAGCTGTGTTGACGTGGAGTCTTGCTTGACTCAGGGAGACCCGTATTTGGCTTCATTGGTTTAGTGGCCTTTGGTGACACTCTCTGGTGTTCCAGAGGCCATCTGTACACTTGCATGTGTGGTCTCAATACATCCTCCCATATTAACTTCAGGTTTCAGCAGCAGGCCCTAATCGCCTCTCTGTCCTGCAGTATCCCAGTTTAGAGGCAAGGAGCCTTTACCTTTTGTGGGGCCTTAGATCCCCTGGCCAACATCTCCCTGGTAGAATAATCCATTACTGATGTCAGAGCTCCTGTATTGATATATTTTGCTTAAGTGCATAGTTTAAGGACTTTAGTATTATATTTGGTTCTGAACAGAGAATAATCCTTTTCACAGTTCTTATGTCTATTAGTCAATTAAAGAAGGCAGTTTTACCAGTTTTATAAGAGATTACCTCTATAATAATTGTCTCCAATTTACAGTTGGAGAGCGACCTCATCATCATCATATTTCTTCTTGTTCTGGGGGGGAGGCAAGAAAGTCTCTCATATCATAACCTTTGCGGCACCTAGAAGGTAAGTTTCATTAGGACTCACTGTAAATAGTTGTTACATGTAGGGGCCATCTGTAACTCCAATTCAAGGAGAACTCCAGTTCCAGGGGACTCCGACGCCCTCTTCTGACCTCCGCGGCATTCCATGCCACGGGTGCACAAACCTCCATGCAGACAATACATTCACACACATAAAAAAAAAAAATTCTAAAAAAAAAAAAAGAAGAAAGCTGTTGTACCACCTAAACATGTTGGATGTAAAATTTTGTTGTTGTTTCTTAAAGCAAAATGGGAAAATTATAAGCATAGCCAACAAAAGGTACTTTGTCTTTCACTACAGATTATTTCAGTCTTTAGATAACGTGTACAAATATATCTCTATCTCTATGTTTCCTTAAGATAGACAAACCTTAACTGTGAATCCCAAAAATGTATTTTGGAACTGACCTATAGTTTATTTTCAGATTTTGTAAATTTGGTATATGTATGGAGTGTAATGAAACATTAATTAATTAAAAAAAGAAATTTCAGTCAAATTGTAGTTTCAAGTTTCTGCAAGCAAATATATAAATTCGATATGCTTGAAGATTTAATACTATCGTTGCTATGATTTAGAGTAAAAGATCAAATTTTGTATTCAGTCTACTATGCCATATATTGAACAATAATTTCTATAATTATTTATTGTGTATTTATATTTGCCAATAAATAATGGATGATTTCACTTCAGTTAGATCAAGGATAAGTTATTAACAAATAGGTGTTACTGAAGTCCGATATGTACTGAAATCATACATGTGGCATTAAGGTTTCCCAGGAGACTTCAAGCAAGAGGCCCCACATGCGTGCACATGCAAGCAGCACTTAGTGGACTAATAGGTATTGGAGAGGTAAGGGAAGGGAGCACATGAATTTGGTAGGGGAAAGTGCAGGGAGGATAGAAGAAGAACTGGAAGGGAGGGAATGGGGTCTGGATTTGATCAAACACATTATATGCATGCATCATATTAAATAGATTATTTTCGAAAGAAGTAAGAAGAAACCTCAAGCATCCTGTGCCCCATGACTGTCCCTATGTTGACTGAGAGTTGCTGCACTGACAAGCTCCAGGATTCCCAGATATGAAATTGGTACAACTGTTCTGGATTGTTCTTCCTTGCACTGGATCTTTCATTCACTAGTGAAACAATCCCCAGAGGGGCACTTCCATTTGATGCCTGGTGTATTTGTAAAAGTGATCTCTTATACATTTAAGAATAAATGAGTAATCTGTAAAAAAAAAAATGTAGGCAAAGTTTAACTTATTTTACATATACTAAAGTAGGTCTAAAGGAGATTTTATGTCAGTCATCTGGAGTAATTAAACGACAGTTACACTTTTGGGGCTGGAGAGATGGCCTAGCTGTTAAGAGCGCCGACCGCTCTTACAGAGGACCCGGGTTCGATTCCCAGTACCCACATGGTGGCTGAGAACCATCTGAAACTCCAATTCCAGAAGAACTCCAGATCCAGGGGAATCCAACACCCTCTTCTGACTTCCGCGGCATTGCATGACACGGGTGCACAACTTGCATGCAGACAGTACATTGATACACATACAGAAATAAATGCTGGGTGTGGTGGCACACGCCTTTAATCCTAGCACTTGGGAGGCAGAGGCACACGGATCTCTGTGAGTTCGAGGCCATCCTGGTCTACAGAGTGAGTTCCAGGACAGCCAGAGCTACAGGGAGACCCTGTCTCAAAAAAAAAACAGTTACACTTTAATGAAGGAAGCCACACAACCACCTTGGGCTTCATTGAAAGCACTATTGTGGAAGGGGTGTTCGAGTCCCTGAGGTACACATTCAGTGTTGGACAAACAAAGAGTACATGTAGTTGGGAGAAAGAAATGGTAGAGGTATGGGACTAGCTGGAGACATGGATTTGATCAAAACACATGGACTCCAAGTTTGATAAAGTGTGCATGAACTTGGGAGAGAAAGGAGTTGAGAGGGAAAAGTAGGGGGTGGATTTGATCAAAACATATAATATGCATGTATGAAATGCTCAAACAAATAAGAACTCTAGAGGCCAAAAAATCCCACCTGTATACTTGTATGAGATTCTGAATAAATAAAAATATATTTTAAATAAATCTTTAGAAATTGTGGGACAGCAGTCCTGGATTCAGGCTACATTGCACATGCACAGGCTAGCAGGAGCTTGGCACTATGAGCTGACTTGTTCACCTTCAGGTCCCCTTCTGGGTAGTCCCCAAGAGCAGGGATGGCACGTGATGATGTAGAGGTCTGGCATTGGCTACTGGGAGGTGATGTCACGCTACCCACCCCAAACCTATACAAGCTGCCTGTTGCATAGAATAAATGGATTTCCGCAGACTTGCACTCTCTGATGTGGCTCTGGGATGTCACTGCAGTAACCCCACAAGCATACCCTCTTCAGCCTGTCCAGCCGCAGGTTCAACAGCCCCACAAGAAATCACCATCAGCCAGGTGGGAGAGGGCTTTCTAGCATGCATACTTAAGCAGTTCCCCACCACCTACCCAGTTCCCTTCCCCTACAATCACACATGGAAAGCATTGAGGTATGCAATGTTTAATGAGCTAATCTACATGATGAAATGAGAAAGATGTACATTTTTCCTGGTCAGTATTCATGTGCCCAGTCTTGATACCACATTACAAATAAGAACATAGTGGTTCCATTACAGAAGAGACATTTCAGAGATGCAGAGAGATGCACTAGCCCAGCCTTTAGGTGACTCTGGCCATAAAACTATGGTGTGCATGAAAGCTTGAAGAGCTTGAATTCTGTTTTCCAAGGTGATGCCGAGCTGATAGTGAAAAAGCAGGTGACAACCTGAAGGAAAGAACAAGAAGAGGCAGTGAGAGGACACTGACAAGAGTTGTGGCTTCTGCTTTGAATTACAGCAGTCATCTTCCCCTTCCCCTTCCAGAAGCCAATAGGTAGGGGAAGGGGACAAAGGCCTCCAATGTGCCCACTCTGTGAACCCTAGGAAAGTCTTGACCTGTGTCTTGATCTGAGGCTCCATGGTAACCCAAGGGTATTTGTGTGAACTCTCCCCTCCCCAGTGTCCTCTAGAGGAATCCCTAGGATTTCCTTGTGGACGTCACATCCCTAATAGCAACAATGGAAAATATCCCCTCAGTAACCCACTATGAAACCTAGTTTTAACTGTCAACCTGATACAATCCAGAATCACCTGGGAGGAAGTCTCATTGAGGGATTTTAGGTCAGGTTGGCCTGTGACTATGTGGGAGGGCGTCTGTGTTACGCTAACTCATGTTGTCACATGTGACTAGGTGTTGCAAGTTCCTGTGGCTTTGACTTCTTTGCTCTCATGGATGTGACTAGAACGGTGACCAGAAATAAACCTTTTCTTCCCTAAGTCGCTTTTGGTCCAAGTATTTTATCACAGTAACAGAAATGAAACTAGGACAGCCTCAGATTTACCCCATTATGCAATTCACTAATGAAGCTTCTGACAAGGTGGTCAAGTAATGTTAGATGAGGTTGCCCCCACAGTCTTGCTTCAGCTGGATCTGGTTCCCCAGAGCAGGTGCTACCATTCTGCAGGGCCCAGGACGAGGCCTGGGAGGGAGGACTGGGGCAGGGCACCTCTTCCACTTCCACCTTCAGACTCTGAGCCAGGTCAGGGTCCTAAGATCTGCACATTTGAGCAAAGGTGATGTCAGAACCCACCAGTGCCCTTCTGCTGAAGGAGGGAAGGGTGCTGAAGACAAGATGAGGGCCTCTACAGAGGCCCAGGACACAAGACCAAGGAGGACATAAGCATTCTGAGGCTGTGGGGCTCAAGGATCAAGCAGCTACAATGTAGGAGTGGAGACCCTTGGGAGCTGTGGGGTAGGTTGCATGGGTGCCTTTTGAGATGCCTGCATGGTGTGTTCCCCTCCCCATTGAGGCTTCCACCCTGCCCCCTGATACCACAGCTATGAAGGTGAATAGGTCTGGTGGGTTGCCTTACATTGTTAAGGTGGACGCTTTTCTGAAAGGGGCAGGTGTCGAGGCTCTCCTCATCTTTTCTGCATATGGTTCTGCGCAGCTGAAGATTCATGGAGAAAACCGGTGTATAATCTACCTGCTGATAGAACAAAACAAGTGAACAGACCCTTCTTTCTCCCTTTTAGTAGATTATATGTCTGATGAATGTCAGACATTACACAGACTCTCCTCCATTTGGAGCTCACCAAAGCCTAGCTTCAGCTCTGTGAACACAGAAGTCAGGGAGATGGACTCTAGATTGCAGAGTTAAGAACTGAGATGTACATGCAGATGAATATACAGATTCGCATATGAAAAAAAAAAAAAAAAAGAACCGCAGGTAGGTACCTAACAGGAGACAAGCAGTCATAGGCTGAGCCACACAGCATTAGTACAACATCCACCTCCAGTATTTATGCCCCCGTTCTACCATAAGGAGACCCACGTTCCACTCTTGGCAGCTTTCTGAACTTATATCTGCATTCCCAGGCGGCAGGGCTGTGCTCTGGAACAGCGGTGGCTCTACAGGTGTTTGCTGGCTGATCAGCGCCAAGAGATGAAACCAGATGTAGAACTTGAACCACAGTGAGTAGAATGCTTGCAGTGTAAACAGGGCCCAGAGCAATGCTTTGGGAGGAGCTTCCACAAAAAAAAAGCTGTGAAGTCTTCCTCGGGCTTCTAACCATTCTGCTCATCCTTCATCCCGTCCTCACCCTCCCACTCCCCCCACCCTTCCCACCAAACCAGTCCTCCTTCTAGCAAAGCCAGAGCCAAAGTTCACAGGTGAGGCTCCAACATCAGAGACCAGGAGCAGGACCAGCTAGGGCCCTGCACAGGGATTCCCATTAGCCTCAGCGCTGTACAGAGCTGGAGCACCTCTATCTTTCCCCTGCTGAGGAAGGAGGAGAAAGTACCCGCCCCCCTCGCCCCCCCCCCCGCCCCCCCCCGCCGCCACTGCTAGCAATAGCAGAAGTGCTGCATTAGAAGATGAGCTTGTGATTCCAAGGACATCCTGTAGGGATCCCATCATGGATGCGGGGCGGGGGGCATCTTAGGATGAGGAAGAGGGGCCCATGTGGCCAATAGGCTGAGCAAGTCAGCCAGAGGCGCAGAGCAGGCAGAAATGGCGGGTCTCTGAGCTCCATGAATGCTCAGTTCCTGCCTTTCTCTCTCTCTATTTCTCTTCTTTCACTCTCTCCCATTTTCACAGTAACATTTTCTTAAAATTTTATGTTTTTCATATGTTTTACTCTTTAGAGATATTTTCTTGTGAGACTTTTCCTTCTTTGGTGTTTACATCTTAGAAAGCCTGGTGAGATGGTTCAATGAGTAAAGGCTCTAAAGACATTTGCCACCAAGCCTGACAACCTGAAGTGTATATTCAGGACCCACATGACAGAAGGAGAGGACTGACCCTCACAAACTGCCTTCTGACCTCAGCATATCCCCCCCTCTCATACACACACAGGAATTAATAATATATAATGAAAAATATTTAAAAGGGAATACATATTCTAAAATCACTCCTCATTAAGACAATGTCTCAAAGCAATAAGAATGACACCTATATTTTGCATGTGAATACATAAGCATTAGATTTTTAAGTTTAACAGATGGTTCAACACTGAAATGAAATGAATTCAGTCATATCTAACCTGTGAGAGAAGGCCCGTCAGCCTCTTCCTTCCCTCCCTGAGCAGCAGGTGCAGCAGAACGGGGAAGGTAACTAAGGCGGTCACTTACCTCCTCCTGCCAGGAGCTCAGGATATTTTCCAGCCTGTAGGCATATTCGTCCTTGCTTTTCTCGTTGAATATGTAAACAGCAAACTCCAAGGAAGGAGGGAAAGACTCAGATGTAGTCTTTGCCTCTTCCCTATTTCCCTCCCAGGCCTCTGAGGCAGGACTGATTAGGAGTTGAAATCCCAGGAGTAGCAGCAACATGGCCCAGGGAACAGCTTTCTTCCCAGGTGGACAGGACATGATACTAGATCTGCACAAGCCCTGCTTTGCCTTCTCCAGTCCACTCAGTCCCACAGAAGTCTACTGGGTACAAGTCCAGTCCGTTATCTCTTCAGCTTGGGCACAGACTCCTCCTTCTCAGCTGCCTCTCTGACTAAAACCCTCTCCTGTCCTTCCTTGCTCCAACCAAGGCTGTTTCAATCAACCCACTTGGGGCTGGAGAGGTGATTCGGCAGTTAAGAGCACTGGTTAGTCTTGCAGAGGACCCACGCAGGCATTGCATGACATGCTGCACCTACCTACATGCAGCAATGCACGCATACACATAAAATAAACAATAAACATAAGATTATAATGCCCTTCCTGGAAAGAGGGACAGGACAGCCCCAGACAGAGCATACTAGAAAGAATCAACAGGTACAAGGGGTATCCCCTCACCTGAGCCAGACACATCTGCTCCTGTACCTCAGTGGGTCAGAGGAGCCATCATCAGAACTATCTAGAATCAGATGCTGAAATGAAGACACAAGAAGACAACATGTTAGTGGAAGACAGGTCACTGTTGAGTCTCACTTCCTTGTCGCTTCATAGCTTTGTTCCGGCTCTGTTGGCAGAGCAGTTGGTGATGCAGAGACAAAGGACACAAGGAGCTGGCAGTGGATTTTCACAAAGCTAGAGGTCACTCTCAGTCGCCACAATGACAAAAGGAAACATGTACAGAGACAGAAGATGGGGACAGAACATATCCATGTGCATCCCATGCAAGATGCACACAGCTAGACACAAGAGCAGACTGTGCCACATGTGTGACCACAGAATGAGTGTGCCCCTGAGAGAGACCTTATCCAGGCCAGGAAGCTCCATCACTATTTCACACTCCCTCATCTCCAACCTGCAGGACAGAGGGATCCTCTGTGAGAGACTGAACCCAGGGAAGAAAAGGACAAGAGCCGGGCCTCGGTAGTGCTGTGCAGCCCCAGTCCCTCCCTCGGGTTGACCCTCCCATCCTTGGGCCAAGGGTGACAGGGCCCATGCCTTGTTCAGGCCATTGATATTACTGGACCCCTTCAGCAGCTACTGAGATCTGATGAACTCTCTTGAGCTCCCCCAGGACCTCCCTGTACACAGAGGCCTGAGCCAGCTGTGCCTCTGGTCGATCCCATACCATCGCCTGCTCCAGTCTTCTGCCTCAGTGTGTCCACAGCTCCACTGGAAGTAACATGCTCCCTCCCTTACTGCATGGCCTGTGAGTGAAGACAGAATCCTGACAGTGTCAAAGTGCCCTGGTAGCTGGGACCGTGCTCCCTAAGCTGGGACCTCCTCAGCACTGGGTGACTCTTCTGCTCATCCCTGTGCAGGTACACTTAGTGCTTGCCTAGCCCTCATAGTAGCTTTGAGGAAATAGTGAGGCAGAGCTCGAACTCCACCAAAACTCACAGAATGTGAATGCAGAAGTGATTCTCACCATTGTCCTGAGCAAACCCAGCAACAGCAGAGGAAATTCCTCCAGAGACAGCTCAGGTGGGAGGCGCAGCTGCAGAGACCCCTCAGAGGTCAGAAAAGGGCATCAGGGACAGCTGCAGAGACCCCCCCATATGGACCCAGCCCCTGCAGGCATGCTCTTGCTCCCCAACTTGAAACCTAATGTCTGTTCCATGAGCGATTGCACAGTTTGGTTCCATCACTGTGTCAGGGTGCCAGCCACCTACACTGTAGTACTGTCCTTTTTATGACAGCAATGTTATCTCCTCCCACACATCTCTGCTGTCTCCATAGGCTTCATGTGCCAGCCCTTCCTGCCTCAGTCCCCTAAGCCTTCATCTGGGCCTCAGGCAGGAGCTGCTCAGGCCTTAGGGATGGGGCACCTGCTGCCCTTGCAGTCCCACACAGGTCATTCTGTGTTCTCTCTCTCTTTACAGACAAAGGCTCAGCAGAGCACATAGGGCCACCCCGGAAGTCTCTTGGAGCTGCATCTGCTTCCCTTGGCGTTAGCCTCCCCTCCTGGCTCTGTGTGGCTCCTCTATCTCTCTTTCCTTCCTGTATTATCTCCTGAGTTTTGTTCTGCCCCTCATGTCTTCCTCCTCGTCCTCCCACTATTGTCAGTGACCTTGCACATGCTTCGTGTTTCCTTGCCTGGCGATTCTCTAGTAGACTCACACATGCTTTGGTAACATGTTATTAATGTTAATTTCACTGTCTTCTCAGCGCTCTATGTTGCAGTGGCCCATGCTAGGATCACACAGCCTTCGCTTGTCTCCCTCCTGAGAAGTAGAGCCTGTTTCCTCCTCCCTGTGCAATGGCTCCCACCTTCTGTCTTTTAATCTCATATATTGTCAACTATGACCCAAGGGCCATTTCTGGCCTACCGTCTGCTGTGTGAATATGATTTATTGACCCCCAAGCAGCCTCATATGTTTACGAATCTCCAATAGCTGCTTTCAGGACATAAAGAGTAGCAGAGTTATTGGGGAAAAGATCATACAGCCCCCAAACACCAAAATAGTTACTTTCTGATTTTTGTTCTTTCTTCCAGAAGTACTGTACCACACACTTGTTCAGAAGATCCATTCCTGGTCTTGGTAGACTCTAGCATCAGAGCACCTCAGTTGTTTGTGACTGTCGCATCTCCTGCCCTGCCCCAAGCAGGCAGGCTTCTTCCCGTGCCTCAGTCCCCCTACACCAGTGACCTGAGGACACCTTGACTTCTCTCTCTCTCTCTCTCTCTCTCTCTCTCTCTCTCTCTCTCTCTCTCTCATTTGCTTGAGACAGGGTCCCCTTAGAGCCTCAGCTGGTCTGGAACTCACTATGTAGACCAGACTGTCCTTGAACTCATAAAGATCTGCCCGCCTATGCCTCCTGAGTGCTGGGATTAAAGGCGTGTGCCACCATGCCCAGCTCATGTCTCTCTTTGTCCAGCAGAGAGAGAAGCTCCATTGTTCAGAGAATGAGCAATGTTCTTTCTTTTCTAGCATCTCAAACAGATCTACTCTTTCTTCGATAAAAGAACTAAATGATCCAAACTGGCAAAAATTCCCCAGCCATGTTGACCTGTAATGGGGAGAGTACAAGAAATACCGAGACCCCAACTCTGTCCCAGCCTGGGCATGCTCTGGCAAGTCTGGACAAGTTTTTGGAGCAAGGAGAAAGATTTGTTTTGGAAAGCTAGCAAACAAAAAAGATGGAGCCTGTGGTCAATAAAGCCATTTTGCTTTGGGGAGAGGGGGTGAGGTAAGGATGCAAGACTTCCGGGGGGTGGGGGCAAGATGGTTCAGTAGGTAAAAGTGCTTGCTGCCAATCTCTGACTATCTGAGTTCAATCCCCAGGACCCAACATGATGGAAGAACAGAGCTACTTTCCCAAGTCATCCTCTGAACTTCACACATCTGTAGCATACTTAAAAATACACACACATTAAATAAATAAATAAATAAATAAATAAATAAATAAATAAATAAATAAATTTTTTAAGACTCACATAGGGAGTCTTAAAGGGGCATGTCAGGTACACAGGTGCCCAGGTGGTTAGAAACTTCTGGAGGTTTATTTATCTGCTACCAGGACAGACCTGCTCTCTGTCTGGATCCTGAGACTCTGAAGAAAATTTGCTGGTTAGAAAGTCAAAAGATTCACCTTTAGCTCCTTTCCAAGGAATGGTTGATTCTGTGGCTCATTGTTAGGAAACAAAAGACGTCTTTTTAGTGAAGAAGTGGGAAGATAGAGAAGTGATACTGTTCCTGGGAGGATAAGGGACATGGAGGCGACTCTTGGAGGACAGGGAGGGAGGAGATAACATTCTCTGGAAAAAGTTTTTCACTTTCAAGTGGCTTCTGTAAGCTGTATCTTTTCCAGCAAAGCCTGTGGGAACCAACAACAGTGTATTCCTCAGCTGCATGGCCTCCAACATTAGTAACCTTTAAAATCAATTGAAAGCAAGTGGCACTAGAGGTTTGCTGTCTCCCCTTGTTAACAGCCCCATCCTACCCTGAACTGTCTTTTCTAGGTTCATAATCCTATCTGTGGTCTCCATGGAGCACGTCCTCCCCCAATACACCCCCCCACACACACACACACATTTTACCCAAGTCTAAGAATATCACCTCAGGCAAATTTTAAAGGGGTGTTTGAAAACCACTGCCCTGGGAAAGCATGTACTTTTGTCTCAGTGACATAGAAAAGGGCCTCTCCTTGGTCCTGTGAGCAGTACAGTCATAGCAAGGTGAATGTTTGGACAAGATAAGGAGTGAAACATTGTGCCCGTGTACACATGCTATGAGTTGGTTAATTTGAAATCAAGTCCCCCCCAAATAAATCATCTTAAAAAGAAAGTCATTTCTGTTGGATAAGAAATGGACAAGAAGGGGCTGTGGAGACGACTCAGTTGGTGAAGTGCTTGCCCTGTGAGCACTAGGACTCAAGTTGCATCTGCAGGGAAGTGAGTGAAAGTAAACTGACAGCTAGACCCGTTTTCTGGGACAGAGATCCACTGTGCAGAAACAAGGAATGCACAGAGTGCTGCTCAAGACTGTATGCTCTCTGTCTCTGCAAGGGTCAAAGCTCGTTTCTCCTCCTGCGTGAGTGTTTCCACAGCTCGGGGACTAGCATCACAGCTCTATGAGTGCTACAGGGTGGGCTCTGCTGCCTGAAATTCCCCCACAAGGGGGGACTGTCAATGCTGCAGTGGCTTCTTCAAGGACCACTGACTGGCTCTGTACAGAGGCATATATAATTTGGGGTTCCCTCCGGGGTTGATCCTGTCGAGACATGCACCCCAGGCTCTTTGAGAGCCAGAAGGAATGTCACCCCTCCTTCCCTAGAACCAATCAGAAAGCAAGTCTTGCTGACAACTATTCTTGAGCTGGCATCCAGGGCCTGTGTACCCTGCCCTCACCAGGACCTTCCAGGGGCCCATGGGCTGCTCACAGACACAAGGTTCTGCACAGCCAGGACGAAGAACAGGAAGAAGACATTAGCAGCAGAAGAGAAAGCCCACCCCCAAGGTAGGGAGACTGATTCGACAAGACTTCTTCTCCTAGGGACCCACGCCCTGTTCCTGACCACAACAGACGCAGGGACCCGACAGACACTGTTCATTTAACCTCCCCCGTACATCTGGGCACAGGTGAAGGACACACAGTTGAAGCATGCCTACTGCCTGGCCCTGTACCAGGGAGTCCCTGGATGGTGACCCCACTCGCCACATACAGCAGACACTGTGTGAAGATGCTGTTGTGCAGGAGCTGTGTGTCACTTGTACGGTGATCTTCTGCCTATGCTCCAGAAGGAGTCTGGAGCCAACTTAGTATATCTGAGCCTGTGGAGGCTGAGTGGCCATCACCTCAGGTGAACTCCAGTCCCACTGTGCTATGAAATGTAACTGGGTGACTGCAACAAAGTTACCCTCCCTTATTTAGTTACAGGTGGAAAAAGACAGTGCTCAACCAGAAAACCATTGAAGTCATCTTTGAACATTACCAGATTGTGACTTGAGCTATGCAGTAGTAAACAGAACTTGGTTGTGAGCCTGAGCCTTTAATGGCTGTGCCAGCACCTTTAATCCTAGCACTTGGGAGGCAGAGGCAGGTGGATATCTGTGAGTGAAAGGCCAGCCTGTTCTACAGAGTGAGTTCCAGGACAGCTGGGGCTACAGGGAGACCCTGTCTCGAAAAGACCCCCCCAAAAAAATAAACAGAACTTGGAGGCCAAGGGATCTGTGCCACAGATGCCCATGATCCTTCTCCACCTGCCCAGACTCTTACTTAGGACCCTGAAGATTGACACTCACTCTAGAGGATTCCTAGAACTCGGTCTAACATGAGCTAAGTAGGAACTGACCTCAGGGAACTATCGGAAACTGAGGTGAGGAAATGAACGATGACAGTGACGTCAACTGACACATGTGTCATTTAGACTCATGATTTGCTAGTTTCATGCATGCAATTGAACATCACAAACGAAAAAGGGACCTTATGGAGAAACTGGGAATAGTGGAAGGTGCTTGGGGTCAGACCTTGGTGAGGCCAGAAGCAGCATCCATTTATTGGCAGCAGATTGTCTCTGCAAGGAGATGAAGAAGCCACCTGGAGCACCAGCCCAGCCCCCCAAAACCGCACCTCCCATTCTCAGCACCACCCCTGAAGAACACTCAAAAAAGCAACAAGGCCACATTAATAAAATCAGTGGGTCAGATGTGGTGGTCAAACATCTTGCAAACATCTTTACTTCTTTAAGTAAGAGTGGCAAAATGTGTTGGAAGATGATTAGATATCTTCACATTGTGTCTTCAACGTTTCGAGTTCAAATCTCCATGGTTTGGATCTAACAATAAAAGTGCAAAGCACCATCTAAAAAAAGACAACAAAAAATTAGGGAGGTGGAGTGATGGTTCAGCTGGTAAAGTGCCTACCTTGCTAAGCAAGCATGAGACCTTTAGCTTGGATCTCCAGCACCCATATAAAAAAATCCAGGTGCGGTTACACATTTCTCTAACCCAAGTGCAAGTGGACAGACATATCTGGATTCTGGGTGGTTCATAACCAGCCAGTCTACCAATCAGTGGGCACTGGGTTCAATGAGAGACCCTATCTCAAAAGATAAGGTGGAGAAAGATCTGCACACATATGTACAAACAGAGAGAGAGAGAGAGAGAGAGAGAGAGAGAGAGAGAGAGTTTATATGAAAGAAAAAGGAAAAAACATAGAAGTCCCTATTTACAGGTCCCAGGAATCAACACTGAGGACTAAGAGACTGGACCAGCCATGCCCACTGATTGGTGTGCACCAAGGTCCTTCCCCACCCCCCGCCCCCATGGAACCAATAAAACAAGAATAACAGAGTCCTGAGCCTCTCAGAGATAGGAAGTAAAATCTGTCCAGATACCAAGCAAAAAGGCCTCCATACAGCAGCAGGCCTATTGGAGTCAGACAAGATGAGTTTGTGGGTCCTGACCTGAGAAAAGCCCCATCCCAAGTATTCTAGTGGCCACTCATGTCATGCCCTCCCACTGGGTCAGGCTCTTCTAGTAGATGGCACTTGGGGTAGGGTGTCCACCAAGATGGCAGCTACCCATGACTGACAGCAGAGTCTTCTTACTTCCTCTTTAAGATTAGGCTGGGGAGAGGGCTCAGTAGGTAAAGTGCATGCTGAACAAGCACGAGGACCCAAATTCAGATCCCCACACTCATGTAAAAACTAGGCAGTATTGTGCACTTGTGACCTTGAGGCCATGGGGAAGAGAGACAGACAGACAGACCCTGAAGGGCTTGCTGGCCAGACCATATAGCCAGGGTGGCAAGCTCCAGTTTTGGTAGAGGCTCTACACATCATATCATCATCATCATCATCATCATCATCATCATCATCATCATCAAATTAAAAATTAAAAAGAAGATGGGCTCCCTCAGGAAAAGTTATTTGTGAAGAAGTCAATGTATAGGATGACAAACTCATGGTGGTTTTCTGAGATCTCCCTGGTTTTAGCAAGGATAGCTGCATATTCCAGAAAACCCCTTAGTCATGGACAAAACAGGACGATTGGTCACTTTACAAGTTTGTACCAGAGAGGGGCCCAAACAGAAGGAATAAAGCTGCATCAGCCACCCAAGTTAAGGTATACATATGTGACTAAGTGACACACTCACTTAGACCCTTTACTCCCAGCGTACAGCACTGGTTCAGAATGCCTGTCCAGTAGGACCCAGCCCACAATGTAAAATGTCCAGAAATACAAATTGATAGGTTTTGCTTTAAGCTATTTTTTTTTATTAATTTTATTTATTTCTGTATGTGTACGAATGTATTGTCTGCATGCAAGTCTGTGCACCCGTGTCGTTCAATGCCGCGGAGGTCAGAAGTGGGCGTCGGATTCCCCTGGAACTGGAGTTCTCCTGGAATTGGAGCTTCAGACGATTCTCGGCCGCCATGTGGGTGCTGGGGATCGAACCCGGGTCCTCTGCAAGAGCGGTCGGCGCTCTTAACCGCTAGGCCATCTCTCCAGCCCTAAGCTATTTTTTATATGTCTGTGTGTATCTCTGTGTGCATCTATATGTGTGTGTGTCTGTCTGTCTCTGTATGTATGCCCATGTATGTTATCTGTGCATGTGTGTCTGTATGTATTATATATGTTTGTGTATCTGTGTGTGTGTGTGTGTGTGTGTGTCCCCATTATATATGTGTGTCTTGGTAGGACGGGGGAGCTGGTATCAGTAATAGGTAATAGAAACAGTGTTCGGGGTCTAGAGTCTGGCTATCACAGCCCTGATAATGTCAGAACAGAGTTTAAATGAGAAACTAGAAAACAAAGCAGAACTGACCTCAGTTTCTCTTCTTCACATGTGTAATAAGGGACATCATATCCTCCCCTGTTAGCCACATACCTTTTTCATTTGGGGGTCCTGTTGAAATAAGCAGTTTGCATTGTCTCCAGAAATTTTCTTGCACATTGTTCGGCCAATTTTGACTTTAAGGTAGTACTCCAGACTATCCGTTATCTGTCAATGACCATTGAAAAATTAAATCTCACAGAAGAAAACAGCACCAAGAATCCTGTCTGATAAATGAATAGCAGCTGACAATTTAGGGCAAGAATGTCCTTTCACTGTAATCCACATTTCCTGAAAGAAGTTTTGGGATTATTTGTGTGTGTGTGGGGGGGGGTGTCTCAGCTTGATAGCTATCTATGTTTCTCTATTGGATTCTTTTGTGTGCATGGTGTATGAATGTGTTCATGTAGGTAGGTACACACACACACACACACACACACACACACACACGTGTGTACGCTTATGCCTGAATGTGCATGAGGAAGCAAAAAGTCCATGTCCTATGTCTTCTGCGATCTCTCTCACTGAACCTAGAGCTCGTCCACTGACTAGTGGACGACTAGTCAGTGGATGAGCTCCATGTGTCCACCTCTCTCTGCCCACCACACCCCAAGCTCTGAGACTGCACACATGTGTCCTCATACCCAACTTTTATATGGATACTGAGGATCAAATTCAGGTTCTCAGGCTTGCACAGCAAGCGCTTCACTGACTGAGCTCTCACCTCAGCCTCTGGTTCTTCATTTAAAAGCAATGCAAGTGTCCCTAGGATTAGCAAGTAAACACGTCCTCAAAGAACATTTTCCTGGAAAAGCTCATCGTTTATTTATTGGGGCTTGAGACTAGGTGATTTATAAAGAGTAGACATTTAATTTTTACTGTTTCAGAGGCTGCACAGTCCAAGATGGAGTAGCCTGTGTCTGGCAAAGGCCTTCTTACTATATCTCATGATAGTGGAGCGCAGAATGACAAAACTGCATAAGAAAAGGGCAGGAGATATAGTACACAGCCCCAAGCCCTTAAAAATCAGTATGAATCCATTCAAGCCATAAACACCTCCCCACATCACTGTGTGATAGCAGAAAATTCAAATAAGAAATTCAGAAGCCAGGGAAGGCTTGCTGACTGGGATGATGTATAGAGTGAAAGAGAAGAGGAGACACATGCGAGAAGGAAGTGCTTTTTGTGTTAGTACCATCACCAGCCTTGCGCTTTCATGTTAGTACCATCGATCACCAGCCTTGTCTCAAGTCACTCTCTTTGAGGTTGTCACCCTTCACTCCTCAAAGCCCAGTCTGGCTGAACTACTTCTCTTTCCTCAGAGCACTGTCTCAGGCTTCTTCCTAGCTACAGAACAATTGCCTTCCTGAGAAATTTAACATGAATCTAAGGCTCTCTTCCCTAATTCCCCCAGTTGTCCCAGTCACATTCTTCATTTACTTATCATGTACAGTTCATAAAACTTGATAATAGTAATAATAAGTAGCTATGTGTAGGGGTTCTATGTTTCCTATAGCTTTTGTCCTTAGAGCATCCTCCTCTATTTATAAAAACATTTCCTCTAAAACAGTCTGCCATGTGACCCTGGTAGCAGAGTCATACACACATCTCAGGGTGCTAAGTGATTGACCTCTGTCATCTATGCTTATGTAAGGACATTCTAGGATGATCACACAATGGTGAAACCACCTGAGGCGCTTCTCAGGGCATCCCCACTATTAAGCAGCCCAGGCTTCCTCACCAGTTGGTACAGGATTTATTGACAATCTTTTCCTGAATTGGCTTATTGTTGGGGTAGTTCAAGAGGTAAATTTTTTTTTCAGGTATGCCATTTCTTGTGCACATTTGAATTTTTATTTTTCGTAAAGAAGAGCCTCCCTGATTGCCCTCTTTCCAACATCATATGGATGCTGTCTCCTTGCTTACTTGCTGTGTTATAACCAATTATTTTCATCCTGATAATGCTCTGTTTGTCCCCACTCAGCCCCATCAAGCTGTCTATACTTTTGATGTGACTATAACCAATTATGAATTACTTTATCCATTAATGTTTCCTCTCCATTTCAGACTATAACTAAGATCTAATACATTTTCACCAAAAAACTTTCTAAAATGAAATCATGTACTTTGAGACCTCTCATGCCCTGACTCCACTTCCTGGTGTAATAGCTATCTCCAGGCAGTGGTTTCTGCCTCTACTGAAGACTGCAGAATAGAAGGGCAAAGAGCAAACACTGTACCTACCTGCTCCTGAGATTTCAGGATTTTCATCACCTTGAAGTTGTATTCGTCACTACTGTCCATGTTATACTCTTTCATGGCATACCAGAGAGCCTGCTGCACATAGACATAAGTTTCAGGGATATCTACAAATGGCCTAATCACGTTCTCTTTGCCAAAGGCTTGGACTCTTCTGGACACAAGGGCCACAGTGACTACCAGGAGCAGCAGGGCCTGGCAAAGTCTGGCCATGGTACTTCATCCAAGAAGACACACACCAAGTTCCTTCTTTCTATGCAGAGCTAGGGTGTAGCTTGTAAGGGCCTTGATGCCACTGAAGGTGTATGAGTCCTTTTGTTCCAGCTCCTCTTGACACTGTAGTGGGTTAAAAGGAATTTCTGTTAACATCATTAGGATACTGCACTATAATGAGAAATATGTATTTGTTCCTTATCTCCCATTTCTTTTAAAAAATATTTTATTGGGCTGAAGTGATAGCCTAGCGGTAAAGAGCACCAACTGCTCTTGCAGAGGACCCAGTTTAGATCCCCAGCACCCACATGGAGGCTGAGAACCATATGTAACTCCAATTCCAGGAGAACTCCAGTTCCAGGGGAACCCAACACACTTTTCTGACCTCTGCAGCATTGCACAACACGGGTGCACAAACCTACATGCAGACAATACATTAATACACATAAATAAATAAAATTAAATTAAAATTTTTTTAATTAAAAATAAAAATATTTTATTACTTTTTTTCACATAAATTTATTTATTTATTTATTTTTAACAAATCTAGACCCGTGTTCCCACTCATTCCCCCACCCCACCAGAGCTCATGCATTCTGCCAAACATGCTTTCCATCTCTTAGTCTTTCTCAATATTTTCCATGGGGAAGTTGACTGTTTTGAGCAGAAGTTCACTGTTTCAGTCAGTTCTTTGATGCATTCTTTTCTGTTGTTGTTTCCAAAATGCGTTATGCCCAACTGCTTTGGACAAAAGCTCAGGGGGCCCTACACAAGAAATCCTTACAATTGGGTAATTGGCACTAGCATCCACAGATGAGGGATACCATTCGTCGTTTGTTTTTCTGGGACTGTGTTACTTCACTCAGCATGATGTCCTCTAGCTCCAGCCATTTTCCTGCAAAGCTCGTGATGTCGTCTTTCTTTACTGCTGCATAGAACTCCATTGTGTAGATGTACCACATTTTCTCTATCCACTCGTCAGTTGAGGGGCATTTAGGTTGGTTCCAGCTCCTTGCTATTGTGAAGAGAGCTGAAATAAACATGGCCGTGCATGTATCTCTGTGGTGGCGTAAGTCTTGAGGGTACATGCCCAGGAGTGGTATGGCTGGGTCGGGTGGCAAGTTCATTCCAAGTCTTCCAAGGGTTCTCCACACTGCTTTCCATAGTGGCTGTACGAGTTTACATTCCCACCAGCAGTGGATGAGTGTTCCCCTTTCCCCACAACCTCTCCAGCACTTGGTATCATTTGTTTTCTTGATCCTAGCCAGTCTTATTGGAGTAAGATGATATCTTAAAGTGGTTTTCATTTGCATTTCCTTAATGATTAGTGATGTTGAACAGTTCTTGAGGTGTTTCTCAGACATCTCTAATTCCTCACTTGTGAAGTCTCTGTTCAGTTCTTTGCTCCATCTATTGAGTGGGTCATTTGTTTTCTTTTTTCTTTGTTTTTTGAGTAGTTTATATATTCTGGAAATCAATGCTTTGTCAGATGTATCTGCAGTGAAGGTTTCCTCCCACTCTGTGGGATTTCTCTTCACTTCCTTGATTGTTTCTTTTGATGTACAGAAGCTTTTGAGTTTGATGAGGTCCCATTTGTCAATTGTCGACCTTAATTCTTGTGCAGCTGCTGTCTGATTTAGGAAGTCTTTTCCTACGCCTATGTCTTGTAGTCTGCTGCCAACTTTTTCTTCTATCACCTTCAGAGTTTGGGGTTTCACGTTGAGGTCTTTAATCCATCTGGAGTTGACTTTTGTACAGGGTGAGAGGTAGGGGTTTAATTTCATTCTTCTACAAGTGGTGATCCAGTTTTGCCAACACCACTTGCTGAAGATGCTGTCTTTTCTCCATTGTGGTTTCTTGGCCCCCTTGTCAAATATGAGATGGCTGAAATTGTATGTGCTCAGATTTGGATCTTCGGTTTTGTTCCATTGGTCAACAGGTCTGTTTTTGTGCCAGTACCAGGCTGTTTTTATGACTATAGCCCTGTAGTATAGTTTAAAATCTGGTATAGAGATCCCTCCTGTGTAGCTCTTTTCACTCAGGATTGATTTGGCTATTCGGGGTCTTTTGTTTCTCCAAATGAATTTAAGAACTTTTGTTTCCAAGCCTGTGAAGAAACTCTTGGGGATTTTGATTGGGATTGCATTAAATCTATACAAGAGTTTTGGTAAAATGGACATTTTTACAATGTTAATTTTCCCAATCCATGAGCATGGGAGGTTTTTCCATCTTCTGAGGTCTTCTTCAATTTCTTTCTTTAAGGGTTTAAAATTTTTGTTGTAGAGGTCTTTGGTGTCTTTGGTTAGGTTTGTTCCTAGGTATCTTATTGTTTTTGAGGCTATTGTGAGTGGGAAGGTCTCTTTGAATTCTTTCTCCAGTTGCTTGTTCTTGGTGTAAAGAAAGGCCATTGATTTTCTAAGGTTAATTTTGTATCCTGCCACTTTGCTGAAGCTGTTAATCGTTTCTAGGAGTTTTCTGGTGGAGTTTTTTGCATCTCTTAAGTAAACAATCATATCATCAGCAAATAGGGATAGTTTGACTTCCTCTTTTCCAATTAGTACTCCTTTAATATCCTTTTCTTGCCTTATTGCTCTAGCAAGTGTTTCAAGCACTATATTGAAGAGGAGTGGTGATAGGGGGCAGCCTTGCCGAGTTCCTACCTTTAAAGGGAATGTTTCCGTCATTTCCCCATTTAGGATGATATTGGCTGTGGGTTTCCTGTATATGGCTTTGATTACATTGAGGAATGATCCCTCCAATCCAATTCCTTCTAGGACTTTAAGCATGAAGGGATGCTGGATTTTGTCAAAGGCTTTTTCAGCATCAATTGAGATGATGGTGTGGTTTTTGTCTTTGATTCCGTTTATGTGTTTGATGATGTTTATTGATTTTCGTATGTTGAACCATCCCTGCATCTCTGGTATGAATCCAACTTGGTCATGATGGATGATCTTCTTGATGTGGGTCTGTATGCGATTTGCCAGTATTCTGTTTAGAATTTTGGCATCTGTGTTCATGAGGGAGATGGGTCTATAATTCTCCTTTTTAGTTGTATCTTTGCCTGGTTTTGGTAATAGAGTGATGTTGGCTTCATAGAAGGAATTTGGGAGAATTCCCTCTGATTGTATACTTCTAAACAGTTTCAGAAATAATGGTTGTAGGTCTTTTTGAAATGTTTTATAGAATTCTGCTGTGAAACCGTCTGGGCCTGGGCTTTTTTTAGTTGGGAGGCTTCTTACTACATCCTCTATTTCTTCATATGTTATGGGTCTGTTTAAGCTGCTGGTCTCCTCTTGGCCAAGCTTTGGTGATTCCCAAGATTTCAGATATTCATCCATTTCTTCTAGATTTTCAAACTTGGTAGAATATAGGTTCTTGTAATATTCCCATATAATTTTCTTGATCTTTTCCTTGTCCGTTGTGATATTTCCCTTTTCATCACAGATTGTATTGATTTGGAGTTGTTCCTTCTTTCTTTTTGTTAACTGGGCTAGAGGTCTGTCTATCTTGTTTATTCTTTCAAAGAACCAACTTTTGGCTTCATTGATTTTTTGTATTGTTTTCTTTGTTTCTATTTCATTGATTTCTGCTCTGATTTTTGTTATTTCTTCCTGTCTGTTGCGTTTAGGGTTCATCTGTTGTTGCCTCTCAAGTGCTTTTAGCTGTAGTGTTAGATCATTCACTTGTGCTCTTTCTGTTTTTCTAATGTAGGCACCCAGGGCTATAAATTTCCCTCTTAGGACTGCTTTTAAGGTATCCCATAAGTTTTGTTGTGTTGTATTGTCATTGTCATTCAGTTCCAGGAATGTTTTTATTTCTTTCTTTATCTCTTCCTTGACCCATTCATTATTCAAGAGTGTGTTGTTTAGTCTCCATGTGTTCTTGTAGGCAGGAGGGCTTGTCCTGGTGTTGATGTTGAGCTTCATTGCACTGTGGTCTGACAGGATGCATGAAATTATTTCAATCTTTTTGTATTTGTAGAGGTTTCTTCTGTGTCCCAGGATGTGGTCGATTTTGGAGAATGTTCCGTGGGGTGCTGAGTAGAAAGTGTATTCTCTGGTATTAGGATGGAATGTTCGGTAGAGGTCTATGAGGTCCATTTGGTGTATCATATCGTTCAGTTCAGATGTCTCTCTGTTTATTTTTTGTCCTGTTGACCTATCCAAAGGACTCAGTGGGGTATTGAAATCTCCCACTATGAGTGTGCTGGGGTTAGTCTGTGACTTGTGGTCCTGGAGAATTGTCTTTATAAAGTTTGGTGCACCAGAATTTGGGGCATATATATTCATAATTGTGAAATCTTCTTGGTGGATTGTTCCTTTGATGAAAATGTAATGGCCTTCTTTGTCTCTTCTGATTTCTTTTACTTTGAAGTCTATTTTATCCGATATTAAAATAGCAACACCTGCTTTCTTTTTGGTACCATTTGCTTGGAATATTTTTTTCCATCCCTTCACTTTAAGGTGGTGCCTGTCCTTGAAGGTAAGATGTGTTTCTTGCAGACAGCATATCGATGGATTCTGTTTCCTAATCCAGTCTCCCAGTCTATGTCTTTTGATTGGGGAATTTAGTCCATTAATATTTAAGGTTATGACTGATAGGTTTGTGTTGCTTCCTTTTGCCTTATTATCCATCTGCGGTTTTGATTTAGGTTTCTACTTCTGCAGTTATGCTTTTATTGATTTCTCCTTCTAGTTGCCTGGGGTTGGTTGCTCCTTTCTTCTGTTCTTTGGATTGCTTCAAGTATTCTCTGAAGGGTTGGTTTTCCGGACATGTATTCTTTCAAGTTGTTTATGTCATGGAAGATTTTCCTCTCTCCTTCCACTATGATTGACATTTTTGCTGGGTATAGTAACCTGGGCTGGCATCCATTGTCCCTCAACACTGGGAATGCTTTGCTCCAGGTTCTTCTTGCCTTCATCGTTTGCTGTGAGAAGTCCGTTGTTATTCTGATAGGTTTCCCCTTATAGGTCACTTGTTGTTTTTCTCTTGTCGCTTTAAGAATTTTCTCTTTGTTTTGGGTGTCCAGCATTTTAACTATGATGTGGCGTGGAGAATTTCTTTTCTGATCTTGTCTGTTTGGAGTTCTATGTGCTTCTTGTATTGGTATTGGTTTGTCCTTTTTTAGTTTGGGGAAGTTTTCATCTATTATTCTGTTGAAGATCTGATCAATACCTTTCTCTTGGGATTCTTCTCCTTCCTCTATTCCTATGATGCGGAGGTTTGATCTTTTCATAGTGTCCCACAGCTCCTGGTTGTTCCATTTTTGTGTATTTTTAAATTTTTCATAATCTTTCCTTGAGGTTTTTAGTTGTTCTGTGTTGTCCTCCAGGTCTGATATTCTTTGTTCTGCTTCCTCCATTCTGCTTCTGAGGCTTTTTTCATTCCTTTCCTCTTGAATGGATGAGTGTTTGATTTCCTTTTTCATTTCCTCTTCTGATTTCTTTAGCGTTTCTATTTCTTTTTGGAGCTTCTCGATCTCTTTTTGTAGCTCTTTTGTTCGCTGGTTGGTTTTCTTTTTCTTTTTCAGCATGGGATCTTTTCAGTGTTTTTACTTCCTTCCGGAACTTGTCATTCTCTCTCTCTAGGTCCTCCTTGAGTTCCTCATTCTCTTTTCTTAGTTCTTTAATTTGTTCTTTATGATCTTGTAGTTCTTTAAGTATGTTCCCAGTTGTGTTTCTGATGTCTGTGTCCTGGGGCATCCCCAGAGGGATCCCACTGCAGGAGTCTTCCATAGGGTTGGTAAAGCTTGGCGTGGGATTATCCTGCCCCTTTCCAGTGTAGTCTTTTCTTCGTGATCCTGGCATATGTGCTTCTCCTTGCCTGTATTCCAATGTGAATCCTAAATGCCTCTTCACTGTGTTGAAGGCTTGCTTTGCTTGCCTCCTTCAGATGCGTCTTCGTAATCTCAGTTGGCTGGGTGGGGCGCTCTTCAGCCCACCTGCTGCTGGGCTCAGGAGATCTCAAATCTCAAGAGTCACACAAGCGTGCCTTTAATACCAGCTGAGAGGATAACTCCACCCCCACAGCCACTAGATCTAATCAAGCCAAAGACCACACCTTTCATCCCAGCTGGGAGGATAACTCCAACCTCACAGCCACAAAGGCCAATCGAATCAAAGACAGCAGGACCGAGGGATCAACAATCAGCTCGCCAAGGCACCCATTTCCTACCCGTCTCTCCCTCTTCCTTCCGCTGGGCTCAGGAGATCTCCTATTACTTTTATTTTTATGTATATGAGAGTATTTCCTGTAAATATGTAAGTGAACCATGTCATACAATGCCTGCAGAGGTCAGAAGAGGGTGTCAGATCCCCTGGACCTCAGTTCCAGATGGTTTTTAGCCATCATATATGGGTGCTGGGAACCGAACCTCAGTCCTCTGCAAGAGAAGCCAGTGCCTGTGGGCCACTGAGCCATCTCTCCATCCCCTCCCCATCTCTGACACACAATATTAGAACCCTGGGGATTCCTGTGTAATAAAGTGAGACAGGATCAAATGTGTTATCCACAACAAGCCTTTTTCAACCATGCATGATTTATGCTAATGAGGAGATTCTCAGTGGGTCCCTACATGACAGACAGATGGGGCTTATGCTAGAAGAACCAAGGTTAGGGTTTGGACTTTTCAATCCACTCTTGACCTTGAGGGATGAAGACTGTGTTAATCACCAATGGCTGATGATTATATATCAACCAGGCCTATGTAACAGAGTCTGTGAAATCTCTAAAAAGGGTTGAGGGTAGGGAGGGTGGTACATCAGGAGAGGGCATGAAGCCCCAGACACCAGCCTTTCTTCTCTACATATCTATTCGTCTAGATGTTCAGCTGTAACCCTAATAACTGCCCCCTCCAAGACACAGGTGGAAATTTGACTACAGCTTACACAGACAGTTTTAAGAGTCCACCTTTTGGTGGACTCTTTACTCAGTGGTTAGGTTATGAGAACCACTTGGTCCTCCTTGAATGGATCAATACTTTTATTGTTGGAGCAGGTTTGTTTTTCCCGGAGAAGCTTTGTTTAAAATAAAAGCAAGCTGTCAGATATGACCCCTCAGTTGTGTACTTTAGAACCATAAACCTTCAGCCCATGTAAACATCTATTGCTTACACGATACCCCTGTGATATTGTTATAACAACAGAAAATGGACTAAGACACCAGAGCTGAGGCAGAGCTTGTGGGAACAGCACCCACTGTGTGGCCAAGTTGGAAGAAAGTGAGCCAGATACTTTCTACAGACTCTTTCCACTTGTGATTGGCATCCACGGTGGAGCAGTCTTATGCATCTGAGTTCAACCTGCTGTCATCTTAGTTGGTGCCAGATAGTGTAGACGTTTAACTGAATCCTTGGGAACCCATTTGGTGCTCACACAGAATTAGAATATTGCTTGGAAAACCCACACATCTGGTCTCAGTGGTACTTTGCGACTTTTTTTTTTTTTTTTTTTTTTTTTTTTTGTTATTTTGAGACAGGGTCTCCCTTAGTCCCAGCTGGCCTAGAGCTCACTCGATAGACCAGGCTAGCCTTGAAATCACGGAGATTCATCTGACTCTGCCTCTAGGGTTCTATCCTGGTTTTTGTCAGTTGACTAGACATGGGTCTTGTGCATGCTGTCACCATTGTTGCAAGTTCATATGAGCAAGTTCCCAGGAGCCGAAGCTGTTCCTTATGTTCATGCACCAACATTGGCTCTTGCATCTTTCTGTCGAGAGCCATGGGTGGGTCTTGTTCTACAAGTCTTTTGTTCTCTAAAACTTAGCCGGTTGTGACCTTCTGTAGGCATTACACTGTTGTATGTGGGAACTTCGAAGGTGAGAGTGAGGGATGTGTTAATAGTCTCTCTACCTCCTATTGCACTATGTTCCATGAACCTTAGGTGTAAAGGTTCCACTGTAGATGTGTCAATTTTAGGGCGGGATAGATATTATATATATATATATATATATATATATATGTATATGATATGCCCAGCCCTCATTCATATATATATATATAAATATATATTTATATTTATATATATAAATTTATATATATCATATATAAATGAGATATATATATCTCAAAGATATATATATATATATATCTTCTTTTGTGACCAGTTGTACAGTTCTGTAATAGCCTCCATCTGTTGCAAAAAGAAGCTTCCTTGATAAGTGGTGTACAGTAAATTTGTCTATTTAGCAGTATACTGTATATTTAGTGTACAGTAAGAAATTTCATTTGTCTAGATATATGCCAGAGATAGAGCTTTCTCTAAGATCTATGGCCTCTCCAGCCATATTTATTTGGCTATATTTACACTGTCACCCAAGAGTTCCCTCCTATTGAGAGGGATTTATGTCCAATTAGATAGCTGTTGATTAGTCCCTAGAATAAAGTGCCACTACTGCACCAATAGAGATCATTTGCTGTGCCAGTAATTGTGGTTATTAGGATTTAGAGCTGGATTGGATCATTTATTGTACATTCGTCTACGTCACCTGCAGTTTTATTTTCCATGGTTTTTGTTATCCATAATGAACTGTGGTCCAAAAACATTAAATGGAAAATTACAGAAATGAGTAACTAACAAAGTTAAAATAATTTTATTGTAGTACATTACATTCTATTACTTGCTTTTATTCATCCTTGCATGTAATTTACAAATTAAACTTTATCATGGCATATCTATATAGGGAAAACAATGACATGCCATTGATAATATTCATAATTCAGGTGCTCACTGTAGAGTTAAAAACAAAAACACCTAATGACTTATGATATATTTGTGTGTGTGTGTGTGTGTGCCTTTTTGAGACAGGTTCTCCCTGTAGCTCAGCTAGCCTGGAACTTGCTATGGAGACCAGGTTGACATTGATCTCCAGAGTGCTATGTTTAAAAGTGGGAATCGCCACACCCAGCTAACATATGATATCTAAGGTAGACATCTGGAGTCTAACTCCTAATGAACCATAGGACCTTAGATGGATAGCTGATCCCAAGAATGACAACTTACACTAGAAAATTTACTTAGAAAGGTAGTGAAACATCGACCTATTTATCAAGATATGGACTCCACAAAAATGGCCCATGAGCTAAGACCAAATCACAGTATGCAGGCGATGTGACCTAGGTTCCAAGCAAAGTGGTGCCTCCACCCCCAACCCTGTTTGCCCCATGCCTTAAGCATGGGAACTGTCCTATCTAATTGCCTTGCTTCCTTAATTGGTGTACTAAAGAAGAGATTGAACAGCTAAGTGATCAGTAAGTTTTTCTATATCCAGATTTCTGGATTACTTTTCAGTTGCTTACTTGAAGACCATCCTAACATAATCCATAGATCCATCTCTAAACCAAGTTCCCATCCATGTCCTGGCCACGGGACCTTGAGGTAACTGTTCCAGCCCATGGGAGGTACCTTTGTCTGTAGTGAAGACTTGAGTTCAATGGCCCTGGCCCCCTGCAGCTCTCTGCCACCAGCACCCTCAGGTCATGCTGCTACTGCTCCAGGTCAGCTCCAGGCACTTCTACCCTCTGGCTCCACTCTCCAACCAGGTGATCATACCTGCAATCCCTTTATGAGGTAATCTAGCCTCTCTGATGTTGCTATAGTAAGGGTATCTCAGAAAGGCCCCACTAACACTGTGGTCCATAGCCCTTGACTCGTGGTAATTCCTGACTTTTTAAGTCTCTGGGCTTTGGACTGGCCCAGAATTTTGAACCCCTTCATGACCATTTTGTTTGGGCCATGTGACCATGGTCTTAAGAACAGAATGGAGCAGCAAATAGCCAAGTCCAGGAGCTCTGGGATGAGGGAAGGCTGTGGATTGTGCCGGAGCTAATTGGTCTGTTGGTTGCTGACATAAACTGCCACCAGAAACACCACGGCATCAGCCACAATAGCTTGAGGCACCTCTGTGTGCTGAACAAGTAAAGAATGGCTGAAGTCAAGAGCCAGCCCAGATCCCATTCTCTTGTCTTCAAACTCATCCCAGAGGAAGCAATGTTTAGCTTCTTACCTTCCCTGTCTGAGTTTCTTCTTATTTGTAATTTTAGGTCCTGTCTGCACAAGTCAGGCTCCACTGAGGAGCAGAGCTTGTAAGTAAGGCTCCCATGGCGACAGTGGGAGAACACTCAAGTACTCAGAAGATTCAGTGGTAATGTTTCTCTTTCTAAGATGATACGGATTACCACAAAGCCTAACACATCCTAGATAAAAAAAATCCCAAACAGAAAGCCAGGTTTGAAAATTGCCTGTTGAAAACATTTAAAATGGCTGAACATGATGGTGCATGTCTTTAATCCCAGTACTCTGGAGGCAGGAAAATCTCTGTGAGATTGAGGACAGCCTGGTCTACATAGCAAGTTCCAGGCCAGCTGGGATTATAGGGAGAACTTGTCTCAAAAAGAGCAGAAAAAAAATAAGGTTTTAAATGTTTGAAATATTGCATGGTGATATTACATAGCTATGTCCTATGGCCTGACATGACCATCAGTCATGGTGGAGCAGAGATCACTGTGGTGACTTACAGGGTTCCGTGGGCCTCTGGAAATCACAAAGAAACCAAACAATACAGTGATATACAAGCCTGTGTTCATAGTAATGGAGCTGCAAACATTCCCTCATAGAAGGAGGGGAAGGGTCCCTAGAGTATCACCTGTGATTCCATTTACCACCCCTGATGCTGCCCTCTAGCTGCGTATGGTCTTGAGGATGCTAAAGTACATAGGAATATTGGCTGAAGGTGGGACTCCACTGATGGAGGGTTCGGAGAGATATCACCCACGTAGGAGTGGGACTTTCGGGTGCTGATGCTGCTCTTGAGCCACTTATGTTCCTGTAAGTAACCCCAATAAGCTCATTGATTCTTTGCAGCTGGATTTGAATGGAATCATTTACTTGGTCTGCCATTATATCATCTGGGGTGAGTAGACACTTCTTTATATCTTCCCAAGAAAAAACCATGCAACACATGGTTAAAGTAGGCCACCCTTTTTCTAATCAGATTCAAAATATAAGAGCCAATAGAAAGAATAATAAACCCAGCTACACATTTTGTATCAGAACATTCATGTTGTAATAATGAGCAAGACCCACAGTGGAATGCCACATAGTGATAGCTGGATTAAGAGTACTTTATTAGCTAGCAAGCAAAGCAAGCTGTCAGAGAGAGGGGAGTCATGCCTAAAAGAATTCTCCACCTTGAGGAAAAGTGGGGCAGGGTTAAGACCACAATTACATCATGACAGGGGTAAAGTCCATAACCATAGCTACATCAGATCACCATAGTTTCACCAGACCAGGACAGGTCAGTTAACAAAGAGATTTTCAATAACAAAAATGTTTCAGTAAAAAAAAAAACCCAAGTCTCTCAGAATGTAGAAACAATGGGCTCCATAGAGATGCAGGTATAGCTGGGAGGGAGGACATGTTACCTCTGGCTACATAAGTTTCCCAGTATTGTAGAAACAATGTACTTCCTGAAACTGCCTGCATGAAACTTTTTGCCTGGCTGGCTACAGTGGAAATGACTGAGCAAAAAGCATAGGGTAAAGCAAAAGTCAGCTAGAGCCAAATAGAGTTAGTTTTGTCATTTAAACGCATACACATTAGTGAATATGGTGGCGGATGCCTTTAATCCCAGCTCTCAGGAGGCAGAGGCAAGCAAATGTCTTTGAGTTCAAGGCCAGCCAGGTCTACATACAATATTCCTGGTCAGCTGGGGCTACAGGGATACCCTGCCTTTAAAAAAAAAAAACCCACTTACACATGTACTTATACCCCACAAAGTCAAAAGATGAAAAGAACACAGTGAAAGTAATTGGAAGATACCTGATAAATGTTAAATACAACCCTATGAAAAAGAAATTAAGACAAAAGGAAAAAAACAATTTTCTTGATTTTACTGGCTCACCTTGAGCAGATAACAAACTCAGAAGAAATTAAATTCCTTTTCTGGCTACACACTGATTATTTGAAGACAATCTGGCCTGTGGTTGTAGCCAGAATCTTAGGGTAAAAGTCCCAGTTCTGAAAGCCCCAAAATACAGGGCTTGACTACTGTATTAGTCACTTTTCTGTTGTTGTGATAAAACCACCATGACCAAGGGAACTTATAAAGGGGAGAGTTTATTTGAGCTTATGACTGATGGTTCCAAGGAATTAGAGTCCATCATGGCAGAGAAGCATGTTGGCAGGAGCTGGAGCAGAAAGCCAAGGTTCACCTCTTCAAGTGAACACAGGAAGCAGAGCAAGCAAATGGAGACTGGCAAGGAAGACATGTCGAACTCTCTAAGCCTGCCCCCAGTGACGTACTTCCTCCAGCATGGCCACACCTTCTAAGACCTCTGAAAACAGCACTACCAACTGGGAACGAAATGTCTGATACTTGAAGCCAATGAGGGACATTCTCATTCAAACCACCACAGCTACCAAACTCAAAATGCCAACTAAAAAGACGAGTAATATTGAAAAACAGAGGACAAGATTTAATAAATCTGCTGGAAAGATCAAACAAAGAGATTGAGTGAACTTTATGTTCATCTTAGGGATGCTGTTAAAAGCATTATTAGGTTTATTGAGGAAAAGTGGGGTAAAGGGCAAAACATATGCATAATTAAACAGTCTTAATTAAGACGTGGTCTCTGGTCCATCACTGTCTCAATTATGGTTTTGCAAAGTGACCTGAAAAAGTCCTTATTGCATCATCCCTTGAAATGATCAATCTACTTCCAATAAGATCATCACTTCTGCTCCAGGGTGTGGCCTCACGCTCATGGATAACTGCCCTCATCTGGGCAAGGGGGTCTGTCTTGTGGGGCTCTGCTGGTCTTGGCATCCAAAGTAACTGCAGGTTTAGGACATTGATTTGCCTCCATGCCTTCAGCCTTGAAGGAGAATGTGAGTGATCAGGTAGGGAGAGTCAAGCAGAAGTCTGAACCAAAGTACCAGAGACAAACACAAAGTGCCAAGTTTTCATTCTGCTTTTAGTTACCTTGTGGGCCCATGTGAGGAGTCAGGGCTTTTTGGCAACAAAACAGCTTTTACCTGCCAGTTATATGGTAAGCCCTCTCCGATTGTTCATGTTGGTCTACCTCCTACCTAACATCTTGCATCAAAAAGAAAGTTACACCATGATCAGAGAGATACCCATATCCTTCACAGTGAATCCTAAAGATCTGACCCCTACTTCATTCTGGGGAAAGTTGTTCTCGAGAAAGGAAAGGGTAGTAGATAGCGTTTATTGAAGTTGTGATGGGTGTTCCACATCTGAAAGGGGGTGAGAACAGTTGATGGCTCCCTTCCTGACTGAGGAATACATTACAGAAGCCCTTGGGCCTCTTCTGATGTGTGTAGACAAGAAAGAGCTGCCCTCATCCCCTGAGCCATCCCCCAAGCTCTGTCCTATGACTCTCGCCTCTGGAAACACCCTCCACATATTGTAGCTCACCAGGAACTACAGACATTGACTGCTCCAACTACTGTTACTTTAACAAATCACTTTGCTTTGAGCACAGTTGTGGGAATCAGGACTTAGGAAGTTCCCAACTAGATGATTTTTACTACATCTCATAAAATGCAGTCAGGAAGTGGCCAATATTTGGTTCACTGCCCATGGGTAGGAGGGTTGATTGAAATAGAATTCACAGACCATATAATTCACCCACGAAACACACAGTTCAACTTTTATTATAGTCACAGTTTCATAGCCAAACCACAATGAATGTTCAAAGTGGTCCTCACCCTACCTACCCTTGTCATGTCTAGAAGACACTATCTAGCAGCAGGCACCTTGGTCTTCTGACAATCATTCTGCAGCAGTTCTTGATTCTTCTCTTTTCCTCTCACTGTTTCAATGGATGGATGAATAGATAATTGATAGATGATAGCTAGCTAGTTAGCTAGACAGACTAACAGACAGACAGATAGATATAGAGATAGATACTCCAGTAATTATTAGGTTTTTAAAAAATATTTTTGAGACAATCTTACTAGGTAGCTCAGACAGGCCTTGAATACATGATTTTGTCTCAACCTACCAAGTGCTGGGATTGCAAGTGTGAGTTATAATTTTTAATCAAATCTCTCCTTTGGTTCATCAACTCCTGAGAGTCTCCTGAGAGTAGGGCTTCTTTCTTCGGGCAATGACGAGGGCAGCCCAGTTTTTGTTATCTCTGCCTTCTCTTATCAGTTGCCCTACTGTGTTCTGTCTCTATGATCAATTAAGGTTTGCCAACTTTATGGCCTAAAATATTAAAGACCAAAAGACAGATATCTAAGTATGGAAACCTGATGGCGTGGTAGGATTTCCACATTTTAACCGTGATTCTTCATGTTATGGATGAGTTCAGCCAAGAAGCTGGGCCTTGGGAATACTGCATTTGGGGGAGAAGGTGACTTCAGCCACAGTGTAAACAGACCAGAAGGAGATGAATCGTGTCCCGAGCTACATGCCTGAAGTCAAAGGTGATTCCCAGAGAATCACAAGTGATGATTGTGATGCTATATACTGCAGTGGGAAATGGAGGAAAGGAAGGTTTAAGATGGAAATAAGAGGGGAATTTGGAGCAAGTAGACAGTCAGGGTCAAAGTGTCAGTAAGATGTACCTGTACAAAGTGGTCCTCACCCTACCTACCCTTGCCAATAAATATCTAGCTTACTTTTCCATTCTACATTCTGTATCCCTTAGGAATATCAGCAATTATTATACAATTGTTCACTTATGTATTATCTATCCCTTTCCATCATGTATGGCTAGGAAATGTCTCATATTTGAGTCAGTATAGCCCCCATTCTGAACACGTGTTATTGTGTCATTTCTATTGTTGTTTTTATTGATTTTTATTTTATGTTTATGAGTGTTAACATCTGCATGTATGTAAGTGCACCCATGTCATGTGTGCCACAGAGGACAGAAGAGGGTGTCAGATTCCCCTGGACCTAGAGTTACAGATGGTTATTAGCCACCATGTGGGTGCTGGGATTCAAACCTAGGTCTTCTGCAAGAATAGCCAGTGCTCTGAGCCATCTGTCCAGAACCATCCTTTCTATTGTTATCCACAGTGCAATGATCATTCGTGCTTCTGTCCTTATACATACCTATTCTCTTGCTCAGGACAAATTTCAGAAAAATTACAGTCCATAAGCATGTAAATTTAACAAGTGTCATCTTCTCCAACTCTGTTAGAGAGTTTGTTCCTTGTTGGGCTAGAGACAGACAGACAGACAGACTTGAGAAACAGAGACAAAGACAAAAAGAGAAAGTCACAGAAAAAGAGAATTCATGAGTGAGCAGTTCTGTGTTTCAAACTCCTGAATCAGAAAGTTAAGTCCTGTGTCCATGAGTCTCTCATTTCCATGTGTCTCATTTCCACATGAAAGCAAAGGGAGGTAGGAGGAACCCAGACAAGGAACTGAAAAAAGAAGGAAAGAGCTGTAACAAGGTAAGCGAGTAGGTGTCAGCATCAAAGTCTGGCTCTGAGGTGAGTCAAGAGGCCAGGTGGGGCCCGCAAGCTTCTTGAGGACAAAGGAAGGAAGAAACCACTTCCGTACTGGCCCTCCACCCTCCCACATCTGTGCCTCTCGAGACTCTGAATGTTACTTCTGCCTTGGCTGGGATCTGGAGGAGAGGCTTTGCTCTTCCTTCACCCACCTCCGTCCTTCTTCAAGTAGATTACTTCCATGTCCTCTCAGTTCCCATTATGGCTCTGTCCCCTAAGGAACTTGTCCTTGTCCTTCAAATCCACTCAGATTTGGGCAACAGGCTCCATAAGTAACCCTCAGATGAGAGATAAGCATGCCATTCATGAGGCAATCCTCTTCTAGCCCTTCCTTACTTGGGTGCCCCAAGCTCTCACTAAACCGTGGCAGGCATATGCAAAACCACCCATATCCCTAGGAATGTGGATTATCACTTATCATTTGAAGTACATTTTCCAAATAAATTATGCTTCACACATTAAATACTGGCTTTATACAACAGTACAATAATTTATTGGCTGGAACTGTTCTATATATAGTGTCAGGGACAGGTCCAATGGAGGGAAAAGTTCTGGTGCTGACTGTCTAGGTGCTTCACAAGAGCCCCTCTAACCTGGCAGCCCCTTAACCACAACCTTGGGTTCTTCAGCTGAGAAATGATGCACTAAAAGATGCTTTATCTCCTATTGTCTAAGAATGATATCACTTCCTTTATTTGCTGTGTCACTGTATTTTCTAAACCATCTTGGAATAGGGCTTATTCTCCCCCAACCCTTGACGTCCAACCTTTCTTGGTCATTTTGTTTTTCAGTTATCTTTTTACTAACTTTATATTATTGAGCCTTGGTGTCCTGGCACAGGCAACTTATCTCATTCCATATCTTTGTGATCACTAGTATTTTCTTTTTTATGTGTATGAATGTACTGTCTGCATGTAGGTCTGTGCACCCGAGTGGTGCAATGCCATGGAGGTCAGAAGAGGGCGTCAGATTCCCCTGGAACTGGAGTTAAAGATGGTTCTTAGCCGCCATGAGAGTGCTGGGGATCAAACCCGGGTCCTCTGCAAGAGCAGTCAGTGCTCTTAACCATTGAGCCATCTCTCCAGCCCCTGTGATTGCTAGTATTATCTTTTAGTCCAGACACGGCTAAATTATTTTCTTGTCTTTTAATCATGATTTCTAATGTTTTCTCTCCCACCACTGATACTTACAGGATTAAGATTGTTTTCTCCTATACTGAATTGGAAACCCTCCATTATAGCACTTTCTACTAGATTAACTCTTGTGTATTAAGAAATCTTAAAGATCATGAAATGAGGAAACTGTCCAGCGTAAATACAAAAGTCCTTATGAGGGAAGGGGGCTGGTAAGAAGGTCAGAGAAAATGCGCTATGTGGCAGAGGAAAGAGGGAGCAGTGGAAACGTTTCACTGATGACAGGCAGAAGACTGCCATTAAGTGAGGACTGGAGAAAGCAAACAGTTGCTGTAGCAAGAGCAGCACTGGGTTCACAAAATAATGCCCAGTACCTTCATCAGGTTAGCCAAAGCACAGCACATTTGACTTACTACCCAGGGATCGGGTGAAGGGCCGAAACACCCAGTGAGTGCTTGGCATGGAAAACAAATTGTCACACTTATTTCTCTCTTCGGGATCCTGTGACATCTCCCAAAGCTCTCTGTAGTCCACCAGGAGCCCTTCTCTACCTGTGAGACTGAGGATCTTCCACAGGCAAGGATGTTGCGACAATAACCATGAACATCTGGGCCCTGAGGGTGAAAGGTCAACATCATTTTTTTTTTTATTAAGGTGGGTTTTTGTTTTGTTTTGCTTTTGTTTTTTGAGACAGGGTTTCCCTGTGGTCCTAGCTGTCTTGGAGCTCACTATATACACCAAGCTGGCCTTCACTTCATGGAAATTGCCTGCCTCTTCCTCCTAAATGCTGGGATTAAAGCCCTATGCCACCATGCATGACTAACACCATTGTTTTTATACTTACACTCTTTAAAAGCCAATGAGCCTAGAAAAGGGTTGCAGTACCCATTTTTCATGGATCCATCACTTAGCAGTCACTTCTTTTTAAAAAAATATTTTATTCCTAGTTGACCTTCTATCCATGGGATGGTTCAACATATGTAAATCAATAAATATCATAAAACACATAAATGGACTTAAAGACAAAAACCACACAATCATCTCAATTGATGCAGAAAAAGCTTTTAACAAAATCCAGCATCCCTTCATGTTTAAACTTTTAGAGGGAATTGGACTGGAGGGATCATTCCTCAATGTAATCAAAGCCATAAACAAGAAACCCACATCCAACATCATCTTAAATAGAGAAAAGTTGGAAGCACTCTCCTTAAAGATTTAAAACTGTACTACAGGACTATAGTCATAAGACAGCCTGGTACTGGCAAAAAAAAAAAAAACCAGAACCATTGACCAATGGAACAAAATTGAAGATCCAAACTTGAGCTCATTTAACTTCAGCCACCTCATATTTGACAAAGGGGCCAAAAAAGCTCAATGGAGGAAAGACAGCATCTTCAGCAAATGGTGTTGGCAAAACTGGATCACCATTTGTAGAAGAACAAAATTAAACCCCTACCTCTCACCCTGTACAAAAATCAACTCTAAGTGGATCAAAGACCTCAATGTAAAGCCTGAAACCCTGAAGGTGATAAAAGAAAAACTTGGCAACAACCTACAAGACATAGGTGTAGGAGGAGACTTTCTAAACCAGACAGCAGCCGCACGGGAAGTAAGGTCAACAGTTGACAAGTAGGACCTCATAAAACTCAAAAGCTTCTGTACAGTGAAAGAAACAGTCAAGGAAGTGAAGAGAAAACACACAGAGTGGGAAGAAATCTTTACCAGTGACACATCTGACAGACCATTAACGTCAAGAATACATAAACTACTCACAAAATGAAGAAGACAAATGACCTACTCAAAAGATGGAGTAAAGAGCTGAACAGAGTCTTCACCAGTGAGGAATTAAAGATGGCTGAGAAACATCTTAAAAAGTGTTCATCATCATTAATAATTAAGTAAATGCAAATTAAACCCCTCTCAGATATCATCTCACTCCAGTACGGCTAGCTAAGATCAAGAAAACAAAAGACAACAGATGCTGGAGGGGTTGTGGGGAAAGGGGAACACTCATCCACTGCTGGTGGGAATGTAAACTTGTACAACCACTATGGAAAGCAGTGTGGAGAACCCTTAAAAGACTTGGAATGAGCTTACCACCTGACCCAATCATACCACTCCTGGGTATATACCCCAAAGACTCATCCTACTGCAAAGATATATCCACATCCATGTTTATTGCAGCTCTCTTCACAATAGCAAAGAGCTGGAACCAACCCGCATGCCCCTCAATAGATGAGTGGATGACAAAAACGTGATACATCTACACAATGGAGTACTAGTCAGTGGTAAAGAAGGATGGCAGCATGAACTTTGCAGGTAAATGGATGGAGCTCGAAGCCATTATGCTAAGTGAGGTGACTCAGTCCCAGAAAGACAAATGGAGAATGGTTTCCCTCATTTGTAGATCCTAACACCAAATCCCCCAGATGAAAGGCAAGCTGAACGACAGTATGGTTATGTTTTGGTTTATCTGAAAGCAACTGTGTTGTCATAATGTGAATCCCTCAGTGGGCTCTAGAATCCACCCACCAATTATTTTCAGACTCTGTAATTACTGTATATGGGTGGAGAGTATGTATCCATATTTTTGAATAATATGAAATTAATGGAGGAAAATATGAATTCCTAAGCATAAAAAAAGACTTAGAGAAAGATGCAGGACAGTTATGACAGAATACATGATCTGGGATGGTTTGGGGTGGGGTGGGGGGAAGGGATAGGGGAATATGCCTGAACATAAATGAAAAATGATGTACGAAATCTATAAAACATCAATAAAAAAATAAAAATTAAAAATTTTTTAAAAATTAAAAAAATAAAAATATTTTATTGAATTTTTATGTATTTCATGTGTAACATTGCAATCAGTCTTAATCACCTTTATACCTCTTCCCACAGCTCCCCCACTGGCATTGATATATTCTGCCATTTGTGTTAAGGCCTATTGTGTCAAGTTAGTGTCCACAGATGTTCCTCAGTGCAAGTTCATCTGCTGAGATCTAGTCTGCCTGTCCAGAGTTGTTTCCTTTAAGAAGGTCAGCTCTTCCTCACCCAGTGGTAATCAGCTGCTGATATTTCTTCAGCTAAGATTGGGGCCTGTTGGCCATCTCCCCAGTTCTACGCTGGGTGTTTGTCTGCTTGAGTTTGCATAGGTCTTGTGCATGCTGACACCATGGCTGTGGGTGTGTGAGCAAGGCTCCAGGAGTTTATAGGACTCTATTTCCATATGGCCATGCACCTCCTCCCTGGCTCTTACAATCTTTTCACCCCCTCTTCCACAATGGTCCCTGAGTCCTGGGTGAATGAAACTTAATATAGGAGTCTTGTCCAAGGACCACACTCTAGCAGTCATTTCTTAAAGTAGGCATTGAGCCAGAAGAGGAGTGGCAGCTGCAAACAGTGCCTAGTGCAGCAGGACTCATCCTGAGCACGGGCACCAGACCTGGGCTCAGCACCAGGCTATCATTCTAGTCAGAGAAGACAGGAGTGCATGGCTTGTAATCCCAGCTGGGAATATAATACTGTGACATGTCTCTTAACAAATGGGGACATAGTCTAAGAACTACATCTTTAGGTGATTTCATCATTGTATGAACATGCTAGAATATACTTAACACAAACCTTGGAGCTGTAGGTCCATCATTCCATGTAGTCTCTTGAAGTGATCAAATTTGTGAGGCTGCTGCCAATGGCACTGAAATAATGCTAAAAATCTATTAAATATATAAACCAATAGCATTCATTTACTATCATGTCAAATATTGCAGAATCCATACAACTGTACACGCAGCAATGGTACAGAGGGGTTTTCCACCCCAGCATCACCACAAACACATAATGATTATGTGTTAATACAAAATTCTGATTTCTGTGACATCACTAGGTAGGAAGAATTTTTCAACTCCATTAAACTGTTGTGAAACCGCCATCTTAGATGGGGTCTACTGTATACCTGAACATCATTATAGATGGGGGTCTGCTGTACACCTGAACATCATTATAGACTGGGCTCTGATTCATTCATCCTTCTTTTAGCTGGGCTTCTAAGGTTGATGAATTGTTAAATATTCTTCATAAACTTTTCTCATTTTGTGAGGAATTCCCTTCGTAAGAAGGAATCATGAGGGTCAAGAGTAACATCCCCTGGACTTTTGAGCAATCTCTAACCTATATCCTGAGGTCTTGTTTTACAGATGAAGTTTGGCCCACAAGGTCAAATTCCTCACCTTTGCATTGGACAAAAGCTCAAAGTCTCTTCTTACACTGACAAAATGAGGCTGACAGAGGATGTATGGACCCCTCCTCCAACCCATCTGCAGAGGGACTCTAGTGAGCTTTAGCAGGGATGTGAGCATAGTTGCATGAGCAAAGACTTCTGTGAAGGAGGGCCCTAAAGTTCCTGGCCATGGAAGAAGACAGGGCTCTGGAAGCAGGAAAAGCTGGTTCCCCACACATATGCGCACGTTATAGTAAATCCACTCTGTCAGAAAGCTTTGCAGGGGTGGGGTTGTCACTGCAGTGTCCTCAGAAGGAGTTCTGGGAGGCAGTGAACAGGATTATAAGTAGAGAAGCAAACCACATAATTATAAGCGAACCATATAATCACCCTCCAGTGATTGCCCTTCTAATCTTGCCTCCAGATTTGCATTTCTGATAACAGTGGTAAAAGGACATATGCTGCAGGTACCCCACTGTGGGATTTGGGGCTCCCAAACTCTAGCCCTCTCCATCCTTTAGTCTGAGAGTCCCCTGTTCTTTGAGCAAAAGTTTTACCAGTCTACTTTTTGCCCTTGGACATGGTCTACTTGGATGTTACAACAAACTATGTAAGCTCAAGAACACACCTGTTACATCAAAAGACACCATCATTCAAGTAGAGAGGGAACTTACAGCATGGGAAAAGTTTTTTACCAGATATACCTTTGACAGAGGGTTGTTTCTGAAATATACAAAAATCTCAAAAAGCTAAACATAAAAATGTAAACCCTATTAAAAAGTGGGACAAGGAGATGAACAGGAAGTTCTCTAAAGATGAAATGCAAATGGCTGAGTACCCCCACCTAGCCTGGAACTTGATATGTAGACAAGGTTGGCCTTAAACTCACAGAGATCCCCCTCCCAAGTGTGCCCCCGCACCCAGCTGAGAATTTTTTTTTAATGTTCAGCATCTTTAGTCATCAGGGAAACTCAGATTAAAAGCACTTTGAAATTTCATCTTTCCCCATTGAGAATGGCAAAGATAAAAAACGGGCAATGACAAGTACCGGCAAGGATTTGGAGAAAGAGGAACTCTTTATCACTGCTGGTAGAAGTACAAACTCGTGCAGCCACGATGGAAATCAGTGTGGAGTTTCCTCAAAAAACTCAAAATTGATCTACCATATGACCCAGCCATATCACCATTGGGCAAAGCTTCTATATTCTACCACAGAAATACCCATTCATCCATGTCTATTGCCACCCTTTTCATAATAGCCAGAAATGAGAAACAACCTAGATGTCCATCAACTGATGAATGGATAATAAAGGTACTGTTAGGAGCATACTTAGCATGTAGAAGTTGTGTGAATTAGAAGTAGTTAGGACTAAACTAACAGTAGATAATGTGAGAAATGTTGTAACATTAAATTAGCAAATGTTAAACTTAGCTCAGCAGCAGGCCTTCTTCAGCTTAGGGCTACTTTAGAGATAAGCACTCAGCACTGGGTCACCCACAGAGGGGCTCAATAGAGCCCAAAAGACTGACCATATTCAGTTGATTAGGTGGCCAGAGGTGGCATGGACACGAGGACCTGATAACCAGTCCTAGGTTCCCTGTCTTAATCGAGGCATGACCCCAGACAGGAAGGATAACCACCTGCTATGCAGGGGGGACCCTAGGCACAAGCCTGATATTATCACCTGGGACCCAGCATACCCCACACACCCAGCTGCTGCCTATTTAAGCTGGGAAGTATAGAATGACTTTGGTCTCACTCACCTTCAGGGGATCTGTTGTAAGATGCCACTGTGACCCTCTCAGCTGAGAACACTCGGACATGCTGCTTTGGTTCAGCTGAAATGCATGCTGACCTTGCTGGCCACTGCTGCTGCCTGGACAGGCCAGCCTGAGATGCCACAGCTTCCAGTCTGAGCGAGATCCACTCAGCCAATCGACTGACTTCTTAGAACTCCTTAGTTGTCGACCCCCTCCGTCACTTCCAAGAGGCTAAGAGAATGCCATGTAGGTGAGCAGCCTTGGGGAGATAGGCTAGGACGGGACAGAACTACAGGCCATGGGGAATAGCTTTTTACTGGCTTGCCCCCTAGTCCATGCTCAGCCTGCTTTTTTATATAAGGCAGAATCACCTCCCCAGGGATGGTACCACCCACAGTGGCCAGGCCTCTCCCACATCACTCCAGCAATCAAGAAAACGCCCCAAGGCATGGCCATGGGCCTATCCAAAGGAGACAACTCCTTAATTGATACAACTCTTTTAACCAGTTGTGTCAGGTTGACAACTAAAGCTATCTACCATAGCATGTTTCCATTTGAAAATTCAGGGATGTCAGGAAATGAATAAATAGCCATGGTGGGACAGCTTCCTGGGAAGGGTGATGGAATGCAGTGATATGGATGGAACTTTACAGTAGGAAGGATTAAGTGGGGTATGGAATGGGAGGGCAGGAAGATAGAGGAGGGACTATGGGGGTGGGGATAAATAACACTAAAGACCTTTAGAAGAAGCCATGTGGAACCTACCACCATAGAAGCTTCTTAAAGTGTATCCACCATAAACATCATAGGCTATATACATCATAGGCTAATGAAAAGAAGATCGTCAGTGCCAGGAATGGTCTCCCTCTCTAGAAGCTGTTGAACAGTAGGTCCCATGGGTCCTCAAACAATACTGGCCATTGCCCCTACTCTTGGTTACCCACCAGAACTGGATGGCCATTGCTGAAGATAATACACACATGAGCTGTAGAATACACAAGGAGAAACCAAGCTGGAGAAAACTTCAGCTTTATTGGCTAGTATCCATGGTGCTAGAAGCTGCTATGCATGGTACCAGAAGGAAAAAATAATCATCAACCCTACCCAGCTGTGAAACCTGTGAACTACAACAACTGGCCTGGCAAGATATGCCCACCGGTCCAATAGTGGCATGAATATCATGGCAGTAACCAACTCCTCTGTAATTGGATTTAAGATCCTCTTCATAGGTTGGATCCCATATCTGACATTGATATCAAGCTTAGACAGGTCTCAGGACATACATCTCAGGACATAAGTTTCTATTAAATAGTTTTCATATTAAACTGACTCCTAATAACTTATTGTTATAACCATAGATTGATACAACCATCTCCCATATCTCACCAGGGAAGTTTACATATGCAGTAAGTGGTAATTAACACAGAAACCCACGACGGGCCAATGTGCATAGAAAAAAAAAATGAGGCAGAGTATTTGTTCCTAAATAAGACACATATATCAAACTTCTGCCTCCCAAGGCTCAGGAATCATTGTAGAAGAGAGGGTGGAAAGATTTTAAGAGCCAGAGGTGGTGGGTGACCACAGGGATATAGTTTTCCAGACAGCTCGTCAGTTACTCATATAAAGTCACAGCAATGGTGACAGGGTGCATAAGTCCCATGTAAGTTCAAATCTGATAGAATCCCACCATGCACATAGGGAAGTGGGTAAGAAATCCCAACCCAATGTAAGAAAATTTGGGTAACTGATGGCTGCTGAGAGGGGAAGACAGTTTCTTTCAAGGATGGGACTCTTGGTAGGTTCCACGTTCCGGTGAATGGATACACACTGAATGGCATTTTAGGAAAACAAATTAGACTCTAAGGGCCTTAATTTTTAATTTACTTATTTATTTATTTATTTATTTATTTATTTATTTATGGGATTCACAATATAAGAGCACAGTTATTTTCAGATCACTAATGTTGCTTTAATCATTAATGTTGCTCAGTTTGCCATACAATTAGGTAATTGGCACCAGCATCCACAGATGAGGGATACCATTCTTCATTTGTTTTTCTGGGACTGTGTTACTTCACTTAGCATGATATATTCTACTTCCATCCATTTACCCATGATGTCATCTTTCTTTACTACTGCATAGAACTCCATTGTGTAGATGTACCACATTTTCTCTATGCGCCTTTCAGTTGAGGGGCACTTGCATTGGTTCCAGGTCTTTGATATTGTGAAGAGAGTTGCAATAAACATGGCTGTGCATGTATCTCTGCAGTAAGATGAGTCTTGTGGGTATATACCCAGGAGTGGTATGGCCGGGTCAGGTGGCAAGTTCATTCCAAGTCTTCCAAGGGTTCTCCACACTGCTTTCCATAGTGGTTGTACAAGTTTACATTCCCACCAGCAGTGCATGAGTGTTCCTCTTTCCCCACAACCTCTCCAGCACTTGGTATCATTTGTTTTCTTGATCCTAGCCAGTCTTATTGGAGTAAGATGATATCTTAAAGTGGTTTTAATTTCCATTTCCTTAATTATTAGTGATGGTGAACACTTTTTAAGATGTTTCTCAGCCATCTCTAATTCCCCACTTGTGAAGTCTCTATTCAAATCTTTGCTCCATCTTTTGAGTGGGTCATTTGTTTTCTTTCTTTGTTTTTTGAGTAGTTTATATATTCTGGAAATCAGTGCTTTGTCAGATGAAGCTTTCTTCCCACTCCATGAGTTTTCTCTTCACTTCCTTGATTTTTTTCTTTTTTTTTAAATTTTATTTATTTTATGTGTGTGAATGTGCTGTCTACATGTAGGTTTGTGCACCCATGTCCTGCAATGCCACAGAGGTCAGAAGAGGGTGTCGGATTCCCCTGGAACTGGAGTTAAAGACAGTTCTCAGCCACCATGTGGGGGCTGGGGATCAAACCCGGGTCCTCTGCAAGAGCAGTCGGTGCTCTTAACTGTAGGCCATCTCTCCAACCCCGATTTTTTCTTTTAATGTACAGAAGCTTTTGAGTTTAATGAGGTCCCATTTGTCAGTTGTCAACCTTAATTCTTGCACAGCTGCTATCTGATTTAGGAATCCTTTCCCACGCCTATGTCTTGTAGGCTACTGCCAACTTTTTCTTCTATCACCTTCAGAGTTTTGGGTTTCATGTTGAGGCCCCTGATTCATCTGTAGTTGACTTTTGTACAGGGCAAGAGGTAGGGTCTATAGGCTTTGTTAAATTGGGTGGGAGGCAAAAGGGGAGGTACAGATGGGGAGATCTAAATACCATCAAATTATATTGTATGAAAATCACAAAAATTCAAAAAAAAAAGAAAAAACTGACTATAGAAGTAATATGGTTCAACATTTCATGGGACAAGGTCTATTATTAATCAGTGGGATGAGGCAGCAGACTAGGACTCCTCCTGCCCTGCCTTCCCCACTCCCTATTCTATCACTAACTCATAAATCAAATATAAAAATATAGCCATATCCCAGATTGAGAACCCCAGCCCTATCTCAGCATATTGACTTTACTCCTCCTGAACTCCAGCTTCCTCACCTGAGGTAAGCAGGCAGAGTTGGGCTTCTCCAAGATGTGGGAGAGCAATTGAGTACCTCAGGCGAGGAAGCTGGAGTTCAGGAGGAGTAAAGCCAATATGCTGAGAAACTTTGGTTCCCCTCAGATAAGGCTGGGGTTTTTCTTTTGATGTACACAATGGCAGATTTGGGACAAGATCTCACATCCTGTGAGCTGAACTGGAATCGTTTCCTTTGCCTTTTGAGGGGTTTGAGACTTAGAATCTCAGAGACGATGGTGTCCTTAGTTTCCCATAAACCCAACCCCTACACTGCATATAACTTCCCACTTGTCATTCTGACTCTCATGACTGGACAAGACTTGAAACTAATTTCCTTGTGCTCCAACATGGAGAAAAATGCTCATGAGCTAGGTCTCGTCAGCAAGTATCAAGCATCACACTGTCCAAGGTGTCAAATGTGTAAGGGTCTCTCTCCATTCCTCTACCGTGTCCCAGCACCCAGTCTCTCTGCCTTCCATTATACTAGTTTCATGGAGCCTCAATCCTTCCAAGAATGCAGTGGAGCAGGCAAGAGGCTGAAACCCATCAGGGTGGCACAGATCAGGGTGACACTGGTGTGTATGCACATGTATCTGTGAATTCCCTGCAGAAAAGTCTCTGAGTCCAAAGCAGGGAAGTCTCTCACAACTGAGCTATGGGATAGTGTAGGGAAATCCAGCTTGAATTGTGGGCTAGCTTTCCAGTTAGCATGCCTCAGGGGACCTCGAGGCTGAGGGTCTGGCCCCACCCCAAGGAGGAGCAAGCAGCATGGCCTAGGTGTGAGATGCTGGGTGGAGCACCCGTGTGCAGTGGCTAGGAGTTGAGGAGATTGTGTTTGGTCCTGGGAACTGACGTCATTTGGTTTATAAAAGCAAGTTGTGGCAAGGAGTAAATTTGAATTTCATAGTAACATCATCACAGAATTCCCAACCGTTATTTTTTTATTAATTACTGCGTGCATACAGGCTAAGGTAGGCCTGCATTTCCTTCAGGTGGCCAGTGGGTTGGAAAAAGGTTCCCTTTGCAGACCACCAATCTGGGTAGCTGGTGTTGTGAGTATTGGCTGAAGGGAGGCGATCAGCCATCAGCCTGAAATTCCTGTCGGAGCCTTGGGCAGGTGAGTAGTCATGGCCAAGAGTGGAACACATGTCTCGTGGGTCCAGGCTAAGAGCCCAAGTTGGAGTTACTACTTAGGCTGGGCTACCGGAAGTAGCCAGCTGGTCTCTGCCCAGAGAGGCCAGCTCCCCACAGTGTCCCCATCCCCCTTAGCAGGGCCAGGTGGTCCCTGTTCAGCATAAAAGGAAAGCTTCCTACAGTATAGGAGGAGAGTAATGTGATCGGCATCATGGGAAGAGGACGAAGGAGATGGGGCAACACGGGAGCACAAGGTTGAAGCTTTCACAGAGGAGATTGTCTAGGCACTGGAAGTCAACTCGTTTTCGTGAGGCTAACCATCCAACGGATCCTGGAGAAGGATTGACGTTCTCCAGCCAGTTCTGCATGAGGACAAGGGCACAGTGCATCGAGAAGAGACCTGGTGAAGTTGGGCAAAGGCTTATTTTGTTAGGACTGTTGAGTCCCAGAAAAGAGCAAGGAAATTTGGAAAATGTACTGAATAAGGAAAGAAATAGTATGTTATGCACCAAATCTACTTCCTAGCCTTTGAGTATTTGAGAATGGAACTTTTAGGCTTTGGCTTTCAACATAACATGATTGGCATGGGTTGAGGTGAAGTTGGCACGGGGCACAGGGAACCATTTGGACATGCTGTAACTAGGTGCCATCTCACTTGCAGATTCCAAGGACTGGAATGTGGACATCGTGGATGCCATTATTCTGTCTCCTCAACTCACTGGGCATTGCTACAACTATCAGAGAGGACACTGGCAGGAAGGGACACTGGGAGGAGGGGGACACTGGGAGGAGGGGGACACTGGGAAGAGGGGATACTGGGAAGAGGGGATACTGGGAGGAGAGGACACTGGGAAGAAGGGACACTGGGAGGAGAGGACACTGGGAGGAGAGGCCACGGGGAGGGTACACTGGGAGGAAGGGACACTGGGAGGAAGGGACATTGGGAGGAGAGGACACTGGGAGGAAGGGACACTGGGAGGAAGGGACACTGGGAGGAGAGGACACTGGGAGGAAGGGACACTGGGAGGAGAGGACACTGGGAGGAGGGGACACAGGAAGAAGGGCACCTGGAGCCTGTGGTGCCTGCTGGAGGACTACAGCTAGGGTGTATTCCCACAGTCAGGAACACCTAGTCCTTATGTCATCTGACCTTGTATCCATCTGCTGCTGCCCCACACCCAATGCTGACAAATTTACCACGGGCCAAAGGCTTGGCTGCTGACAATGAAGTTTAGTCATGGCAGATTTCCTGGGCCCTACCATTGCTGAACTATGAGAGCCACAAGACCCATGCATCCCGACACCATAGTGGAAAAAATCTGGGTACATATCAGATGATATTTAGGGCATATGTGTGATTCTGGAGTTGAAGGGTATAGTACAAGTCTAAAAGGTCTGTTATGTAAAGAACTCTACCTCATGTTATGTAAAGAACTCTACCTCATGTAAAGAACTCTACCTCATGTTATGTAAAAAACTCCTCTACCTCATGCCATCTTCCCTGTTTATCTACTTCCCTGCTTTCCTACAAAAACCTCTCTCTGGTTCTCTCTCACACATATGCATGCACACAGACACATTCGGACAGCAATGTTCACTTTCGTCCTTCACTTTCTCTTTCTGATCATTGCTCACGATGACAGAAGAAATGCAAGTCACCCAAGTCACAAAGACCCATGAGGGACAGGCTTCTTCTCCTACCACAGCGATCTCCCACGCAGGGGGATATCCATTTGGAATGTTCACACAGAAAGGATCTTCAGGCCCAACATGGCATCTAGAAGAAATCCATTGAGTAACACCAGCTGTGTTTGGATTATTATTCAATCTCCTTCCGTTGACCATGGAGAACAAAAGTAGGCCATACTCTGATGAACCCTCAAGATGGCCACTAGTGAACCGCTGTCCTTGGTGCCAAGACAGAACCCTTTGATGAAACTAATAAAGAAAAAAATAAGCAGGGACACAAGCATGAGGAAAGTGTTGTGACAGCTTTGAACCTGCTATTACTCATTTATCACAGAGAACGGCAGATGTGGTAGTGAAACGGGTGCTCTGAGACACCCTTAGACATCTTCACACTGCTTCTTCAACAGGGTGAACTTGCCATACCAGGGAAGCGCTCCAACCAAAAAGCTGCAGTTTATTTTCTGAAAAAGACAGCAAAAACAAAAATCAGCACACCCTAAGAATAGTAAAAGCCCTGCCATTAGGTGTCATTCTAGGAATATGCTGGAAACAGGTCACCACCTGTCTGGCCCCAGAAATCTACAGATATCTAGACTGCACAGTCTGCAGTTCTGCAGAGCTACCTTGACTCCACACTGACCCCAGGAAGACTGCAGATTCCAGTACTCAAGACCTCTGGTGGGAGATTAGGCTTGAGCTTAGTTCTTAATTTGCTTTAAAACTCTCTACGACATAAATGAAATGATATGCAAACTAATGTGCTTCATTTTAATGATGTATACCACTTTGTTCTATTAAATCAGCCAGTGTAAGAGTAAGAACAATTTAGATGATTCTAAATTATAAAGTATATGTGTGTTTGAACTCAGAAATTCTGATTCTGTAGATCCAAGATGAGCCATCATGGGCCTTGGCTTTGTGGAATAGATGCACAACTCTGCATTTACTGTGTACAGCAAGAGGGTTTGAGGATAGTATTTATAAACCCAAATCCTAAACACACAGTGACACAGTGGACTCCACTATGTTCTAAAGGACAAATGAAGATACCATCTTCTATGCTCTTCCTTCCCAGTCTAGGCCCAGCAGACTGGCTTCTGCAAAGAATGAAGTGCCATCTCTGCCTTCAATGACACTGTAACCAGAGAGGGCAGAATCAAGGTTCACAAGTGCATCTATGGAGTGACCTTCAAGAAGCCTGTCCTTTGTACTCTAAGAGATCTGGAAATATTCCATGAAAAAACTGGACGCATCAGTGTCTATATTGACACTAGCACTGACAAAGCTATATAGGTTGTAGCAGCCAGAAATGTTCCATTCCATATCTCACATCATATCAGGTCTGTTCATCCAGAAAAAAAAAAAAAACTAGATAAAGATTCACCAACAAGCTCCCTATACCAGTTACCCATGTACCTGCCTTAGCTTTCAGGATCTTACAAGGAGAACTTGAAGGAGAACTAGTCACATAAAATAAAGCTACAAAACTTCCACACCACAAATAAGACACGTACCATTGTCCAAATGTACACAAATGGCTCAGCATTGGATTATCCATTATTTTAATTAATAATGCTAAGCCCAGGAAGAATTTCAATATACTTCATAAATACACAAAGAGAAAATGTTAACTTTAAAAAAACTTTTAAAATGTATTTATTTATTTTATGTGTATTAGCATATTGCCTGTATATGTACAAGTGCACTGTTACGTGCAACGCCCACCGAGGACAGAAGAGAGTATCGGATCCTCTAGAACTGGAGTCACGGATGGCTGTTAGCTGCCATGTGGGTGTTGAGAATCAAACCCAGGTCCTCTGCAAGAGCAGTCAGTGCTCTTAACTGCTAAGCTATCTCTCTAGCTGCCTCCCCCCCTCCAAAAAAAAAAGCCAGGAGTGGTGGCACAAGACTCTAGTCCCAGCAGAAGCAGGCAAGAGGATTTCTATTAGATTGAGGCCAGCCTGGTCTACATAGCCAGTTCCAGGCCAGCTGGAGCTGTTACAAGGATGCCCTGTCTCAAATGAAACAAAACAAAAACAAAAATCTCTTCATCAAGAGAAAAGTAAAAGTTCAGCCATCACCACTTAATGCAATATTCAATAAAAGCATATAGATACTGGGGACATTTGCACTAAAGCCAGGAACAGAAAAAAAGTTGTGCAGTATGAGTGTCCTAGAACTACAGGAGCCCAGCAGAAAATACAAATTTAGAACAACCAAGCCAGACAAAAATCCCAGCATTGGTGGAAGAGGTGAGCGTGAAGCCCTTCCCCTAGCTGGTGAACAAATGACAACTGATATTTGTCAACAGCTTCTGGGAGAGGGAGAGTCAGTTTTCACCATGGGTGTGATATTGGTTAGGTTGGCCACACACCATGGAATAGATCTGCATCTAAGACTATTTAGGGAACACAAATTAGACTTGATAGGCCTCAAGGAAATAATAGTAGAGAACACAAAGTTGTGGGGATACAGGGAGATCTGAGAAGAAATGGTGGAGGGGTTCTGAATAGGATCAAAACACATCATATGAAATTCTGAAAGAATTAATAAAGATTAAATATAAAACAATTACCCCCCCCAAATAATAGTAAAAAAATAAAACAAATTAAAAAGGTGAGATAACATTGGGCTGTGCTCACCACTGAAATGTTTGTTCTAGGGACTCTCTACTACTGTCTGGACATGACAGCACTTATTTAACTTGAGTTTACAGAGACTGTTTTAGTCAGACATAATGGGGGTGCACTCCATTCATTGTACTTGCAATTTCTTGCTCTATTTATACAGCAGAAAGTATCAAAATGTGCTCCCAAGGCCATCAGCAGCAACATCTCCTGAGGACTTGTTCAGAATGAAAATCCCACTTAATAAGAAACTGTTAAATGGGAATCAGCCACTTCATGTGATTCTAATGCCTTTTCATGTTGGAGAGGCACCCCTGTAAATACAGCAAAGATACATCTATAGACCTAGGTCCTGCACCAACCTCAGACTCAGTACTGTGGCATGAATAGTCCAGGATTTCTTGCTAACTCTGAGACCAAGAAATACATATGAACGGTGAGACATTATGTGGTTCTAGATAATAATCTCCAGCACCTAGAATGGACCTGGTGTGGGTGGCCAGTAACTTTAGATGAATGGATGAGTGGACCAAGTGGATTTCTTTTGCATCTACATAGGCTGGGTATCTAGAACCAAAGAGGACAGACTTTCAGTGAACATGTCTCAATAGTTTCTCCTGTATCAGAAGTCCGGAGATGGTGGAGCTTTTGAGATAGGAGTGCCCTTGATGACATCCTGTCTAGAAAGAGGGGCTGGGAAAGGCTACATTTATAGATCTGCATCCTCTAAGAGAAACAAAGTGAACCTTCTGGGACTCCAAATCAGTAAAAATCTAGACTGATAGAGAGTCTGGGAATGCTGTTTTCCCAACTACCTGGAAGTCTTGGTAACCCCAAGATGGGTCTTGAAGTCACTGGAGCTGATCTGTTACCTACCTTTTGCAGTTTGGGGCTTTCTTGGATGATACAGGTTTCATTATACTTTAAAGGTTTCCTGCAGTTGCTGCGGGAGATTTGAACATTGATAAGGTATTCCAGGAGATCTGTGACCTGTCAGAGAACAATGGTGCAATTTTAATTTTAAAAAGACTTAGTATTAAATCTCAAATGTTTTTGTAAACACACAAATTCCTCTCATTCTTATATCTCTACTTTTTTCTCCCCACAGACGATTATTAGAGAAAGGATGATCCCCACTGCTGGACTCCTTTACTGCTGAGATCAGTTACAGCTGCTACCTGTTGCAAAATACTTGGGAAAAGCCTCCTGAAGACAAGTCCTTCTGATGCCATCTCCAATTCCAAAATCCAAAGTATGTTTCATGCCCCATGAGGGGCAGAACAGAAGGGGAAGGGTGGTCCCCAGAACCATCAGCCCTGCTTGGCCCCTGTGACGACAGCCCCTCAGCACATTAGTCCCTTTCCAAGTCCCAGGGTCCTTAGTGAAGATCAACAGTCAGTTTAAATAATCACTCTTCGCTGACTTATTAATGCTCGAATGCAGCCGAGGCTCATCCTAAGGTCCATTTAAACTTCTCTGCACTTGGCTTTAGAGGACTACTGCTGGTGTCTGGATCTTTATCATGCCTTTCCTCATTGCTGTCTACAAGCCTCAAAGCTGAATTTGATTTTTGCTATGCTCTAAAGGTTAGCAAAAGTGACTTTGCTCTGCATGAGAGGATAGAAGCTGATCACAGGACGTCACCACCAACACAGCTGCCCACTGGGTTTGGGAGTTAGTAATAGTCTTAGAAAACATTGAGAATACCTTGGAAAGAATGAGTACTCCACAGGAGTTCCTATTTATATCAGTCACCTTTTACTGCCCTGCCTTCCTTTCCCTGTAACCTGCCTGCATCTCCTATGGCCGATTCCAAAATACATCACCTGCCCTCAAATCCTGCCACTACACTCTGTTTCTGAGAAAACCTGAATGAAACCTCTCTCAGCAACCTCCCCCACCTCATTTACTCCCACTCTGACTCCAGGACTAACCTTCAGTATTAATCTCTAAAGTGTAAGCTCTCAGTCAAGACTATACACTGGTATTACCTGGATGAATTGAACATCTATTGAGGCCTGGATCCCACACACAGACTCTCATTGTATTGGTAGATGTGGCCTGTGCAGTAGAGTATTTACATACTCTGATAGGTGAGAAACCAGTGTGTAAGGAAGTCTTCCCTGACATTCTGTATCCCCATGTATCCTGTCACCAGAACAGACACTATAACTCCAATACCTGGATAAAGGGTTTGCTTTTCAACTGGGCTGCTGCTTCCCTACAGGCTGTGAAGAATATTGTCTATTTCACTACCCCATCTACAGCAGCTAAGGCAAAAGAGGCTTGTGAGAAATTTACTATTAATAAGTGTATATCCTACCCAAGCACTCAAGAAAGAAAACCAGGGCTGGAGAGATGGCCTAGCGGGTAAGAGCTGTCGACGCTCTTACAGAGGACCTGGGTTCGATCCCCAGCACCCACATGGCGGCCGAGACCCATCCGAAACTCCAATTCCAGGAGAACTCCAGTTCCAGGGGAATCTGAGACCTCTTCTGACCTCCGCGGCATTGCACGACATGGGTGCACAAACTTGCATGCAGACAGTATATTCATACACATACAGAAATAATAAAAATTAATAAAAAAAAAAGAAAACCATGAAGAGGTCTGGGAAAATTCCGAGACCAGTATCAATTCCATTATTCCAAAGAACCACTCTGAATACTGACTCGGAGATGGATCGTGGACTGTGACCAATCCGTAAAATATGTTACATCATCTGCATCATGTGGAAATACATTGTTGGTGCCAGACTTTCCTGAGGCTCAGGTGCTCATGCCACACCCGCTGACTGAGGCTTCTATGTTCAATTACCTGCTTTCTACCACTGTAGGCCTTTTGCTGAACAGAGCAGAGAGCACTGTGTTGCAAACTTCAGGGAGCACTATGCCCATTTGGATCCATATAAACAAAGTGTTTCCTACTTCCTAGTTTGGCAATGCATGGCCCAGTGAAAAAGGGGAACACATTAATGATAAAATCAGAATGTTTCAGCCAGACACGGAGGCGCATGCCTTTGATCCCAGCATTCGGGAGGCAGAGGCAGGTGGATCTCTGTGAGTTCAAGGCCAGCCTGGTCTACATAGCAAGTTCCAGGACAGCTGTGGCTACAGGGAAACCCTGTCTTAAAAAGATCAGAAAAAAAATCAGAATGTTTCCATTTCTAGTACATTCGTGTTGCATTGAAAAATGAAAGCTTGGCCGGGTGTGGTAGCACACGCCTTTAATCCCAGCACTTGGGAAGCAGAGGTAGGTGGATCTTTGTGAGTTCAAGGCCAGCCTGGTCTACAGAGCGAGTTCCAGGACAGCTGGGGCTACAGGGAGACCCTGTCTTGAAAAGAACAAAAAAAAAAAGAAAGAAAAATGAAAGCTCATAGGACAGGGCACTTTACTTATACAAGAGCTGGTTCCATGGGCCCCTCTACAACCCCACATTCCACACTATGTGGATGTATTCAAACATTTCCCATGGCAGCATTATTGCGAAATATTCCTGGCACTTGAGTTTTCTCCTAACCTCAGCAGGCATAAGAACATTACATTGTAGTTTAGAGTTAAATTAATCAATATCTGCAAACTATTTAGAACTAGAGCCGTAGTATGCCGAAAGTATCCTATGTGTACACAGCTATTGTAGCTCTGTGAGCACGTATACACTTAAGCAATCCCATATTGAAGACTGTGTCTGTCGATATTTCTTTACTTGCCTACTCTTTCTGCCTGGCATCCATCTCTGCCACCATATGCAAATACCCTACCTGGATAGAACTATTTTACCTTCAGCTGGGCATGCAGTATCTTGGCCACAAGAAAGATGTACTTGTCCTCATTCTCCTTGTTATATTCTTGCATGACAAACCACATACACTGCTTCACGTTGGCATTTGAGATACTGATGTGTATGAAGGAATCTGTCACGTTCACTTTTATATCAGACAGACCTGTGGTGCTTGTCAGGACCACTGGAATGGTTAGGAGGAGCAGAGGGAGCCACCAGGGTTTCATCATGGTCTCTCAATCAAAGTCAGAAGAGATCCCCTCTGAATCTGTGTCAAGACTGGAGCTGCACCAGGACAGTCAGTGAAGCTGTTGTAGGCTCTGTCAAAGTAGATAACACAGAGAGAAGGGTTCTCTAAAGATTGGTTATGGGGCCAGGGAGCTGGCTCAGGGCAAAAGCGCTTGCAGTGCAAATAAGTGTGAGGACTGGAGTTCACATCCCCAGCACCCATGTAAATTGCCAGAGGGATTTGGCGGCCCACCTCTAACCCAAGCACATAGGAGGTAGGAACAGGGAGTCCCATAAGCAAAATAACTAGCTAACTAACCAAACTGGCACTCTGGGTTCAATAGAACGACCCTGCCTCAATATAGAAAGTGCAAAGCAAGCCGGGCGTGGTGGCACATGCCCTTAATCCTAGCACTTGGGAGGCAGAGGCAGGCGGATCTTTGTGAGTTCAAGGCCAGCCTGGTCTACAGACTGAGTTCTAGGACAGCTGGGGCTACAGGGAGACCCTGTCTCGAAAAGACCAAAAATAAAAAATAAAAAAAAAGAAAAGAAAGTGCAAAGCAACCTTATGTTAATCTGTAGCCACCATACACACAAGTCTCCAAGCATCAACTACATACACACACACACACACACACACACACACACACAAACGCATCTGAATATGCGTATACACACATGAATACCACACACATATGCAAAATATATGTAATTATATTTATTTGGAAAAAGGGCTTTGCAATAAGACTGTGTGTACCTTAGTAAATAATGAACATATTCAAGGAGGCTGAAACAAGACATTCTAAAAACAAAATAAGAATTACATAAGGCATTTGAAATGAAACCTCGGTTGCAAGGATTAGTAATAACAATGGCATCAGCCTAAGGCTTAATACATAAGGTGGGCAGTTGTCCTTGCAGATGTAGTGTTTGTGTAAAGCTTTGTGTAAGGCTTTGGTGCATGAGTGTAGTTCTGGCCGTCTTTTGGAATAGTTTTTGTTATCAGGCACACAAGGACAAGCTCTGCCTCCCCTTCATAGCCTCCGGCTTGGTGTTTCGTTTATCTTGGTTAAGGCTGGACAAAACAATGTCTCCATTTTTATTTTGATCAATTTCACTATTGAAGGATCTCACAAGAAGCTGCCTTCTCAGTATCAACCCAGCTGTACTCAAGACAAAGCCCTTCCACTCACCCCTGAAAGCCGCCCTTCTCCTGTCCAAGGAAGCCCACCAATAGCATCCCAGTTAAAGAGACTCTGTCACTGGCCTTTGCTTCCTGCCACCTTCCTGGGCGCAAGCCATATTTCTTGAGGAATGTCCCCTCCAGGGACACTCTAGCGTGTCTTCCCCTGACCCCACGCCACTGTCACCTACTTTTTCTACTGCATCTCAGCCCTCTTTGTTGGGACTATGACAGCTACTGTGCCCCAGAGTTCCCGGAGTTCCCAGCCCTACCCATCTGCAACTCCCCAACCTGCTCAGTAGTGGTGTCCTCAGTCTCGTTGTCCTCTGCCGTCCACCCCAGCTTGTGGTTTTCCTGAGCATGCTCCAGCACTCTCTAACACTTATGCTCCGGCCAGGCAGCTCAGTGAGTCCTGACCCTAGAGCCCAGGCCCTGAAGGGATGCCTGCTTTGTGATGCAATCCAATACCTGTGACCCTGTCTCATAATAGCACCTTTCATCTGAGGGTCTCTAGCCTTTCAGTCGAAGCAGCTCAGAGGACCATAGAGCTCAGGCAAGCACCTCCACTCTGTCTGTTGAGTGAGTCCCTTGAAACTCCTGTGAACAACTCTGTCATGGGCCCAACCTACAGAATACCTTGCCCCTGAATTCCACGTGTTTGGGCCAATAGTTCTTTCCTCCCTTGTTCTATCAGGTCCCGGCCTGGTATGATTTCAGAGACTCTGCTTTTGTGTGAAGATCCCAAATCCATGTCCAATCAGTCTCTGGAGGGACAAGCATTTATCCCAAGCTGCAAAGACTGATGGTCTTTTGATTATGAGGATGGACCACATGCAGTATAGGCAGGTTGTACACATAAGCCTGCCAGGCAAGCTGTAAAGCACTATGGAGAATGAAGCACCCAGACTGTATTAAACTCTCTGCTGCTGGATTACTTGGTGGTTTCTCATTCTCAGCTGTGGCCAACAAATAGTGCTATAGTGAATTCTTCTTCAATAAATCTTGGATCAGAGATTATTACAAGAGCTTTACAGAAATGAAACTTACTGTTTATTGCCATATTACTAATCACTGACTAATAATGTATTCATGTTTTTTTCTCGTTTTGCTTTTTTTTTTTTTTTTGGTCTTTTTGAGAAAGGGTTATCCTTTTAGTCCCAGCTGCCCTGGAGCTCGCTCTGCTTTGATTTTAATGTATTTTTATTATTTTCTATGTATATTAGTATACTGTCTGCATGTAGGTTGGTACACTCATGTCGTGCAATGCAGCGGAGGTCAGAAGAGGGCGTCGGATTCCCCTGGAACTGGAGTTAAAGACGGTTCTTAGCCGCCATGTGGGTGCTGGGTCCTCTGCAAGAGCAGTCAGTGCTCCCAACTGCTGAGCCATCTCTCCAGCCCCTCATTTTGCTTCTTATAAAAGCACTTTAGGAATATTAAAATACCAGGCCACACCTTGCCAATAAAATCAGAGAATCTAGAAGTGGATTCAGAAAACCAGCAGTTTTTAAAGTTCCCCTAGTGTGCCAATGTGCAGCCAACTTTGAGAACTATTGCAGTACTTCTTGAATACTAATGGAGTCTAAATCCTACAGACTCTGTTCAAAGGCAGGTGCTCATTCGTGGGTCTGGAGCCAGGCCTGAGATTCTGGGTTTCCAACAGCTCCCAGTTGATGCAATCTTCTGATCACAGTTGGAATATGGAGACAGTGAATTGTGACATCCTCCACCTCTTTACTTTCAACCTAGTTATCCCCTCTCAATTGGCTAGAAGAATAATTATATCATATCAAATTTTATTTCACTGGTGTTATTTGTATTATATGCAAGAATAACCATGTTTTTCTTGGTATTTCTTCTGCTGCTAGTGTCTCATTCATTTTACCCACTGTTCCCAGAGTCATCTTTGACCCTTTTAATTTAATGCAAAATATCTCTGAGGAACATTAGAGTAATTAATGTTTTGTTTAAAATATATGGAATAAGTCTTTAATCCAATATATCTTCCATCTTCTGCATTGATTCATTTTGATTTTGTTGTTAGTGTTTTCTGTTACATTTTAATATAATATTTTCATTGATGTTTTGTGTATTTCAGACATCATTTTTCAGTTCAATTTAGACACATTCCCCTTTCATTTCCCCCAACTCCACCCCAGGTCATGCATTCTGCCATACATGTCCTGCATCTTTTTCTCAGTCTTTTTAAAGTTTTTTCTCTGCAAAGGTTTATTGTTTTAAGAATAGACTGATATAGTCTGAACAGAGTCTGTTCAGACTATATCAGTCTATTCTTTGACCCAGTCCTTAAGTTGTTGTGGCTCCCTCCCAATTGTATTGCTCCAAAATATGCCTATATAAATGTCATATATGTACCAGAATTATGTCCTCCAGGAATAAACTGTACATTAACTCCAATATATGTTTATTACATTTTTTAATTTTAATTTAATTTTTTTATTTTTATTTTTTTATGTGTATGAATGTACTGTCTGCATGTAGGTCTGTGCACCCGTGTCGTGCAATGCCACAGAGGTCAGAAGAAGGTGTCGGATTCCCCTGGAGTTAAAGATGGTTCTCAGCAGCCATGTGGGTGCTGGGGATTGAACCCAGGTCCTCTGAAAGAGCAGTCAGTGCTCTTAACCATTAGGCCATCTCTCCAGCCCCTTTTATAATTAAAAACATATTTATTCTTTGTAAATGTCATACATGTATATGATGTACTTTGATGGTATCCAGCCTCCATTGCTTCCCTCCAATGCCCCACAGAACCCATTTCCCCTCCCAACTTCATGTCCTTTTTGTTTTTATTATTGTTAGTATTATTATTTATATCATTGCTTATTATTTTATTAGACTACTCCTGAGTCCAGTTAGTGCTGATCATATGTAAATGGTTGTGGGCCATGCACTAGGACATAAGCAATCTACCAGCAGCCACTTCCCCAAAGAAAAATTTAAGAAGTTTTATGTGGACAGGTTTATCTATCTTTTTCTTCATTCTTTTAGCTTTTGTTGACTTTTATTAAAAAGCCTTCTTGGCTTAAAAAAAATGAGCTCTTTTGTTTTGTGCTGGATAGCTTCAGTGGTCAACTTGACACACTTGGGAAGAGGAAACCTCAATTGTGAACTTTATCAGACTGGCCTGTGGGCATGTCTGCGAGGCATTTTCTTGATTGTTGAGAGATGTGGGAGGGCCCAGGCCACTGTAGGTGGTACGTGCTCTGGGCAGGTTGTTCCGGGTTGTATAAAAAAGCAGACTCAAAACAGCCCAGGGGAGAAAGCCAGTAAGTAGCATTCCTCCATGGCCTGTGCTTCAGCTCCTGCCTCCAGGTTTCTGCCCTGATTTCCTGCCCTGGCTTCCCCTGATGTTGGACTAAGAGCTATAAGCAAAATAAATCCTTTCCCCTCCAGGTTGCTTTTTGTCAGTAATTTATCCCACCACTAGAGAAGCTAACTAGAGCACACTTCATTTACATTTTAATAATATATAAGATGATCCAATTATGTTTCCAGCTTTATTGAGATATGATTGACATATAATAAATTTGGGAAGGAGATGTGATATCTTTGACATATCTATACATTGAGAAATGTTTGCCATGGTGAAATAATTAGCATACTGATCACCTCACATTATTAACCTTTCTTGTGGTAAAAATACTTGAAATCTACCCTCAGCAGATTTCAACTAGTTAATACTTCACTATTAACTTTAGGATGATCCTAAACTAGTTAATAAGTATTAACTAGTTTAGGATCATCCTAAAGCTTGTCCTCAGACTGCTGCCCTCTCCAAACCTGTAATCTCTGGTACCACCAGCTGCTATTCTATGTCATTGTGTTTGACTTTTTATTTATTATTTTATTTTATTTTATGTGTATGAGTGTATTGCCTGCATGTATGTAAGTGTGCCCATATCGTGAAATGCCCACAGAGGTCAGAAGACAGCATCAGATCCTCTGGAACTGGAGTTACAACCGGTTGTTAGTCACCATGTCAGTGCTGGGAATTGAACCCAGGTCCTTTGCAAGAATAGTCAGTGTTCTTAATTGCTGAGCCATCTCTCCAGCCTTGGGTTTGGCTTTTTATTTTATTAGAATCCACGTATGAGTGAGGTCTTGCAGTATTTATCTTCCTATTTCTGACTTATTTTTCAAGGTCCATTTATCATGTCACAAATCAAATACCAGGATTGTTTTCATGTCTGAGGTCCACTTCATCATATGTGGCTGGTAATTCTTTACCCATTCATCTGTTGATGGGCACTTCAGCCGTTTCAGGAATCCGACTACTCTAAACAGTGTTGCAATGGTCATGGCAGTGCAGATGTCTTTCAGCACACTGATTTCATCACAAAGCTACTAATTTGAGTTCATCATTAGACAAAGTGGCAAACCCAGCATTTACCAGCTCTGAGCATGGATTCAGTGAAGTCTGCAGGAGAACTGTGCTTTTTATTCTATGAGAGCTGGAATCAGTCAGACGCAGGCCACAGGCAAAACACCACCTCCAAGGAATATAATTTCTAAGATACTGGAGTTCCTCACAGAGCTGTTTTAATACATTAGCCACAAAATCCAATCAACTTAATATACATTTTGGATATGAAGTCATAAATTTTCTACTACACTAGAGACGTGTGTGTGTTTGCCCCAATCTCTCGAAGAAATGTAAAATAAACCAAAGAGGGTATAACATGGGTGAAGTAAAAAGCAACCGGCATATTAGGAAACGGAAGCACGTCAGGGGCTTTCTTGAAGTGAAATGTGAGTTGCTGGTGAAGGTGCTCCTGCCTGTGAGCAGCACTGACCAGAAAGGGCATGAGGTCCACAGACAAGAGCCGACACCTTCAAGTGCTCTCACGGCCAGGGGCCAGCTGTGCTCACCACATGGAGGCACCTTGGTATCAGAAGCATGCCCTTACCCGATGGTGAATTGTTACAAATCTTATACACATGGCAAGGGGCCAAAGCCAGTTTCAATTACCATCACTGTGCTGGACTAGAGGGGCTGCCCAGAACCACATCTGAAAACCTTGACCCGGGAGCACTATGACAAACACAAGAATGGGCAGATCAGGAAAGGATGTACTTTCTGTCCAGGATCATTGCGACTGAAATCCCAAGACTCAGAATAGAGGAGGAAAGCCCACCCAGTCTTTCAATCTGTGAATCCCCCCCCCATAATGTTACCAAGGCGTTCCTTGAATAAATGATGTACAAACATGAAATAATAGAGAAATGAATGACGGAAGCCTCAAAACCAACAATGAACTACACAGAATCTACTCAGCACTACACATTCAGGGAGGATGATGAAAATGACATATTCTCCATTGCTTTCACTGATATTGGCAACCATCACATCATGAATAAACAATACAGAAGACTCAAAACATGGCTCAAAGATCCAGAAAGTGTTATGACATGCCTTTAATTATACTAGTGCTACACAGACCTTGGACTACAAATGATCACATTCTAGAAGAAAGAGGACCTTTGACTGCAGGTACCCGGGCTCCCTTTTCCACCTATGCCCTATATACACGTGCTATTAAAGAGCATAAATCTGGTTAACCATGGTAGAGGTCTCACAATGTAAGTGCAGCGCACCTGAAAAAAATTACAAAGCATAAGTTAGAAAAAGTAGCTGGGCGTGGTGGAGCACACCTTTAATCCAAGCACTTGGGAGGCAGAGGTAGATGGTCACCGAGAATCATCCTTGAAGTCCAAAACCTAGAGGGAAAGCCTAGTTCCCAATGCCTAAGATGTGAGCAAGGAAGGCTGTGTAACTCAGAATGAGAGCATTATCTGCCTGGACCTCAACTGTCTCTGAAGACACAGGGCTGATACCAGAAAGATGGTTTTATCGCATATGAAGACCACAGATTGCCTGTGGGCAGCCAGTTAGGCTATAAGCAGATGGCTGCCCCAGTGCTGGGATTCAGGCTCCGTCTACTAAAATGACTCCTTCTGCTTCCAGCAAGGGAGTCCTGAGATCTGCTGTGCAGAAGATGAGACACTCTCATTCTGCATGGATCGCCCCACGTCTTCCCCCAGCCTCCTCCCAGGCCTTGCTTTATATGATTTTTTTCATTCCCCAAAGAATGATGATAGTATCAAACCTTTCTCTCTCCTGGGCCTTCCTGCAATGGGCAATTGTCAATGTCCTCATCGTTTTTCTTACAAACCGTGCGGCCCATCTCCAAGTCTATTAAAAATATCCAACTAAGCTGCCAAAGAGAAATTATAAAACTGTTATTAAAACTTTGTTGGAATAATTAAAGCAAAGAGAACCAAGTAGAAAATGAGCAGAGAATGAGAACGTATAAATACACAACAATAAATAGCACAGAAAGCATGTAACCTCATTTCTTTGTTCTGTTGTTGTTGTTTTTTGTTTTGGTTGGTTTGGGGGGTTTTGTTTTTGGCTTTTTGCTGCTGTTTGGGCTTTTTGAGACGGAGTCAATATAGCCCATGCTGACAATGAACTTAGAATATGGCTGCCCCTCAGCTCCCCAAGTGTTGGGATTACAGGCATATGCCAGCACAAACTGTCTCTTACTTTTTAATCTACTAACTTCAATTTTTCATCTTACAAAGGAAATATCCATTTACCTGGGGATACAGCTCAGTGATAAAGTGTATGCTTATCATGCTCAAAGCACAAAGTTTGAGCTCTAAGACCCCCTAAATGTCTACTAAACATAACTAAGTTAAGCACTGGTACTTTCTTTTAGTCCTATTTCCACTGGAAAATGCCTTATTTTCTTTTTTTTTAATTTTTTTTTATTTCTGAATGTGTATGAATGTACTGTCTGCATGCAAGTCTGTGCACCCGTGTCGTGTAATGCCGCGGAGGTCAGAAAAGGGTGTTGGATTCCCCTGGAACTGGAGTTCTGGAATTGGAGTTTCAGATGGTTCTCAGATGCCATGTGGGTGCTGGGGATCGAACCCGTGTCCTCTGTAAGAGTGGTCGGCGCTCTTAACCGCTAGGCCATCTCTCCAGCCCCCTTATTGTCTTATTGAAAAGATGATAACTATCCAGGGTTTGACACGTTCATATAGTCAAATCCAGAGGAAAAAAAACCTGAACATGTTACAGCCACATATGACCTGGGACAAATGGTCACCTAAGCAGCATCAGAGGTACCTGCCGTGTGACTCCTTGACCTACATAGAGCAGGACCTTAGTGAGATTCAGCTCTTCTCAGAACTTATCAAAATCCTATAAAAAGTTATTTCCAAACATGGAAGGTACATGGAAACTTAAAAAAATAAACACAAACACAGAGAAAAAAAAAACCCAGCCAAGAAATCTTCCCATGATGGAGCCTCACTCACCTGACCTGGAAACTGTCCAGAAAGCTGCCTCATGGGCTTAGGAACCTATGCAGATGACAATACAAACCAACACTCTCGTGCCAAATACAAACCAACAACACACTCAATTCAGATGCACAACAACAGCACACTTGTGCCCAGAACCCATCAATAACACACTCTTACACATGCCCTAGCTCGCACCAACAACATTCTCACACTCATGTCTGACCTACACTAACAACATACACACTCACTGACTCACACATGATAGACCTTTTATACAGGGCATGCACACAATGAGCAGAGCCCCAGGCCCCTGCCTGGGCAGCAGCAGTAGAGAAATGCTAGTCAAATTGGCCCAAGGCCCAGGGCCCAGGGCCCAGGGCTATGATCAACCAAGGGAGATAGACTCATCAAAGGATGGGAAAGAAGGACCTGGGTACACTATGTCCCTGGGCAGAAAAGAGATTCCCAGACCCGTGGCTAGAGGAATGTGCTACAGACCTGGGACTATCTGATGTACTACCTGGCTGAAGGATCTTCATGAGAGGACTGTGCTATGGAATGGATATATTATTCAATCCTAAGGAATCAGGCAGAGAGGAGAATGGACTATAATGGAAACACTCAACATCACTAGATGCTGAAACCACCTAAAGTTATATCAACTTTATATTTAACTTTCATGGTGACCATTTGAAGGCCACTTCAAAGCTATATAACATAACATGACCTTCCAAGTTCTCTTCATTTTCTTCCTTATCTCCTCTTGTTCCCCCCCCCCATACGCACACACCTTTTTCTAGTATCCCTGCCCCTTCTGCTCAGAACAAACTCCTAGGATCCCTCTTTGGCACCATTTGTATCTCACCCATATCAGCACACCCTACATCTACCCTGCCACCCACCATCTAAACACCTCTCCACCTTGGTCTTGAGCTTGTCCAGAGGCAACCTAGGTCATTGATTCCCAGTAAACCTCCAAAGAACTTGTTAGTTCATCTGAGGAATACCACTCACTGGATTCCTAGTACTCCTGCTTGGCCCCTACCTCCTCGTCCTCACATTCTCTCCATACCTGCATCCCAGTAACTCCTTCCGCAAGACATAAGTCACAGAGTCACAGCCCCTCCTTTCTAGAAACTCCCATCTCTGGAGTACATTTGGCCTATCTTATTCCAGGGATCTGTCTGCTGTTTTAACTTCTACCTCCCAAATCTCCAGGCAGCTTAGACCCTCCCAGCAACGGCATCAGTAAAAGGACTTCTTTGGCCATCCAACCAGAGCCGTCAATTTCCAGCCTTCCTCAGCTTGTGACACTGTAGCAACCGCATCAGCCCCAATTCCATATTTCAGTCATGGATTTTGAGGCCAACTTTCCTGTGTCTTCACCCAGCATAACAGCCAAAAAAAAAAAAAAAAAAAAAAACCAGGTCCATACATATCTTTTTCTCTGCAATGATGTTTATGTCACCAGAGGCCCAGCCTGGGCATCCCAGCCTTGAGGTGCAATGCTCAACTGATTAGTTCCCCAAAGGTACCTGACCCCCTGTCAAGCAATCACCAGCATGGGGCTTTGTCTCTTAAGGTTTTTTCCCCTCCAGTTCTCACCACTCACCCCTCTACTGTTCTTACTTCTCTCAGTCCTGCTTCACTTTCCATCACAGTGAACTCAGAGTCAAACATTAATGCTTTCCTTTCTGCTAGCTTTTCTTCCTTCTACCTTTCTGTTCAGAAGCTATACTCATTTAAAACTAAAGCCAGAGTCTGGAGCTCCTCTAGTAATGCATTTACCAAACATTTACCAAATTAAAGCCTCTGTTTCACCTCCTACAGACCCAGGAGTCACCCAGCCCTGGCAGGTGTCAGGACGAATGTGGAATTGCACAGGGAGCTGGCTACTTACCGCACGCTTACTTCTCCGGACTCTCAGGAACTTGTAGGCAAATTCATCATTCTGGTTTTCATTGAACTTATACACGACAAACTCCACACACATGGCAAAATTCTCCTCATTCTTGTCCGTGTCTACAAATGTATAGCTATAGACTTGAATCCCCAGCACAATGAACCCGGCAAGCAGGGGTGCTTTCCACAACATGGCTGTCCTTACTGTCAGCACTGAGGGCTGGGGATGCACAGGCGGAGGGGTAGCACAGCTTCAGATGGTAATGCCCTCCCACATGGCCCTGCCCACAGGCCCTGTGGTACCAACAGCCTTCCTTTATCTAGGACTTCTGTCCGCGGTGTTATCCGTCCTCCCCTGCCTTGTCCCTGCCTTCGTTTCCAAGCAGAAGGCAGAGGAGAAGTTTACATTTTCCATGTGTGGGGAACATAAGCCATGGACCCATAAGCAAAACTTTTTGCTTGCACATTTCCAAACCTGCCTCCTCCAGCCCTGCCCAACCCCATAAGAACCAGTAAGGGAGTTCGGATTCATAAGCCCACCTGGCCTACCCTTAAAGCCCTGGATTACAGAACTAGCCTAATCATAGGAACTTGTATGAGGTGAGGTCAGTCCCAAGATTTGGAGAGCTGAGGTAAGAACCAGGTGCCCATGACCTTGGAGCCTCAGGAGGGCACAGAGGGGGCACCAGATTCAAAGCTGAGGAAGGATCATGTTTTCCATAATCTCTGCAGTCTATTGGCCAGCTCACTGCCTCCCTTTCCTTCCCTGAGGCCTGTCATGCTTGTGCTTTGCAGCCCAGTCCCAGAGAGAAGCAATTGAAAGTAGTGGCTCTGTAGAGATACACATGGCAGAGTGGGCTGGGCTCAGGAAGGGGTGCCTGCATCTGCTGACATGCATCCGCACCCAGCTCTGCCACAGAGTCCTGCCGCTTTCATGCGGCACTACGTCAGACTTCTCAGAAGAAATGGCCCCTGTCCTGCCTCCTTCCCGAGAAAGCTGCTGAGGAGTAAACAGGGCGAGGAGGTGACTGGGACCTACAAAGGTGGCTGAGCTCAGAAAACACTCATGCTCAAATGTAACTTGATGATCCCCCAAAAGGGCCCAGAATCTGGCTACAGGCTTAGGAACAGGATATAGGGACAGAACTGGGCCTGGCACTGAATTAGATAGGAGTGTGGACATAGTCACAAACACCTTTGTACAACTTCCAAATAGAAAGAAATGATCTCACAAGATGGCCTGATGTGTCAATGGACAGTGGTGGTAAGGGGCCTGGGGAAGAAGGCAGGTCTTCAAAGCATACGTGAGCCCTTGCTTCCTCCAACTGGAATAGCTGCAGGCTACCATTCCTGCCTCCTTTTGCCTTTCCTGCAGAAGGCTGGTTAGCATACCCCATTGTCATCTCTCTGCAGTCTATGTCTATATGGAGCCTCCTTCTTGTTGAAGATTGGGTTTTGACTGTCTTCTCCAAAGCTAGCTTCCTCTTGACAAGAAATAGCAATTGTCTTCTTCCTCCTAGAAAAATGATCACTGGATTTCTTGGCCCTTCTGTTTTTCTTTTATGTACTTTTATTAGATTCCCCTATTTCCTATCCCCCCTCCATTTTCTCTAGAGAAAATTCAAAGGGGAATTTGGAAGGAGCCTGACCTAGGAAGCAATACAATTGGCTACTGCACCGTCTACCCTTCATCATGTGCAGGCCCACATGTACAATGTGTCTCATTCAGTTTTAAGGAGCAGTATCCATTTATTACTTGAAAATGTTTTCAGGGGCTAGAAAAATGACTAAGTGGGAAAAGCACTTGCCAGTCAGTAGAAGGACTTGAGTCAATCTTCAAAACTCATGTAAATGCAGGTATGGTAGTATGTAGCCGTAATCCCAGGGCTCTTATGACAGGACAAGAGGCAGAAACAAGACAATCCCTGGTAACTCAGCAGCCAATTCGCCTGGTACATGCAGCAGAGAATAACACTCCTGTCTCTAACAAAGTAGAAGATAAGAACTGACACTCCAGATTCCCCTCAGACTTCCACCTATATGTTATGACACCCATGTATGCACACACCATATACATACTACACACACACACACACACACACACATCATATATACACAAAGACAAAATTTTTCTCAAGAGGAATGTTTTGATAATTTTAATGGGGTTTCACTATATAAACCTAGATAGCCTGTAATTCACTGTGTACATCAGGCTGGCCTCAAACTCATAGAGCTCCACCTGCCTCTGTCTTCCGAGTGCTAAAATTATTGACTATATACTTATTAAAACTTTCTAATCTACATGAGTTCACTTCACTAGCCTGTGTGTTGTTTAAAAATCCTTTGCTAAATTTTCAAACTTTTTCTCCTTAATTTCTACCAAAATTTCACTATGGTCAGAGAACACAATGTGTGCGATATGCTCTTTGAAATTCATGAAGATGTGTCTTATGAACCATAAGATTTTTCAGCTTTGATAAATTATCCACAGATTCAAAATTCATGTTCTAAATTGTTGAGTGAATGTCCTATGTAGTACAAAGCCAAATTTGTTTGATCAATTCTGACAGTTTTATATACCTCTAACGACTTTGACTCTGTGGAACTGTCAGTTACTAACAAAAGTGACTGAAACTCTCCCATTGGAGCCTTGTATTTCCTTATAGCCCTGTCAGGCAACCTGTGAAGGGCAAGACCTCCTATCAATGTCATTTACCCTCTCCCACCCCTGAGCCCTGGCCTGGTCCTGCTACAGAACAGCCACCCACTGTGAGCCTGAGGTGGAAGCCGAGGGGGTGGTAAGTGGCTGTTACTTTGAAGAATGTTCTGCATTCCTTCTTTTCTTTCTTTCTCTTGGTGAGGTGTAATATCATTATATTGCTTCAACTGGTCTCCAGTTTGTAAGGTTCATATGATCCTCCTCCTCAGCCTTCTAAGAAGCTGAACTATAGGTGTACAACACCAGACCTGGCTTCTGTAGCCTCTATGAATACACAGGTGGAGAGCATGGAGAAATTGGAGAATGAGTGAATGAATGAAGTAACACATAAATGAATGAGCACACAAACCAACCAGTAGGATCCATACATGAGCTGCTTCGCATGAATGGAGAAGTCTTATTTACTCAACCACTATAGGTACAGGCAGGGTAATAAAAAAAATTCTCCATTACTGAACATTGATGGTGGCACGTATGGCAAATAGACAATACAGGAAACTGTAAACACCACTCAGGGATCCAGAAGGTGCTGTGAGATGCCTTTAATTCCACTGGTGCTGCACAGACCTTGGACTACAGATGGTCACACTCCAGGAGAAAGGAGACTTCTACTAGGGGTAGCCAGGAGCTCCCGCTCCACTCATATCTGCATGCAGGTGCTATTCAGCATGGTGAACTGGGGAAACTAAGGCCAAGCCTTACTTGACTCTCATTTTCCATTCCCAAAAGATTGGTGATAATTGTGGATGATTTTGTTCTCTAATCTTCCTCTCTCCTGGACCTTGTTGCAATGGTCAATCCTCAATGCTTTCATCATGTTTCTTCCAAATTGTGCGCCCCATATCCAAATGCATTAAAAATATCATTGTCCTTGTCTGTGGAGAAGAAATTATGTAAATATCTGCTAGATACTTGTTTCCATGAATATAACACCAAGAAGAAAATCAAATAGAAAAATGGGCAAATGATCAGAATATACACGTGCTTATGAATAAGCAGCTACATAGCAAATGTGATCCCAATGGGTCAAAAGAAACATGCCTATGAAAACCCAAGACATGCACCAGTCTTTTGCCAAAACTCTTCCCATTGCCTAATGTCTCAGAGTCTACAGAGATGATATGTAGGTGATATGGCTCATTCACAGGATCATGATCAAATCCTACACACCAAGCTACAGCCACACCTGGAAGTCTGACAAGTCTCAAATGTCCACCTGAGCAGCATCACCCAGACTCAGAAGTTCCTGCCAGGCAACATCTTTGATACAGAGCAGGAAAGAGGGGGTAATTCAGACCGTCCTTCCTTCACTTGGTGGCATCTGCACTGGAGAATGAGAGAGCTTGGGGGCATATTGTCTTTCAGGTAGGTGCTGGCTGCATGTAAGTGCTCTTCTTTCAAACACTCAGTGAGGTGAATACATATGCATGCCATGCATTTGTGAATGGCTTGGGCTTCTGTGTGAAGTACTTAAGAATGTCTGTCATTTCTTTAAATAGAGATCTCTGAAAACTTAGGGAGCACTGAACATAGAAAAAAAACAAATGCAGCCAAGACAAGAAACCTCCCAGGAAGGAGCCCTCATCTCAGGGGACTGACTTGGAAGCTTTCCAGAAAGCTAATGAAGTTAGGGGCTCGCGAATCCATGCAGGCAATAGAAACACTTATCAATGACCCAAACATACTAAACATGTAATGGCATGCTTTCATGTCAACAACACACACCAGCAGTCCTCACCCACATTCATGCCTGACACATATCAACAACACACTTACTCCCTCACATCTGTTCCAGCCCCTCTTGCTCAGTCCCCATATGGTGAGCCTGCATCTCCATGGCCGTGCAGCAGCAAGAGGTGGTGGAGTGGCTGGTACCCAGGGCCCAGGGTTAACATCAGCCCATGACAGGGAATCATAAAAGAAATGAGAAAGACCTCGGGCAGAGGAGGAAGGTCCTCAGACGCAAGGAATGTGCTGAAAGCCCAGGACTCTCCTCACCAGTCCCTGCTGTTATCCCACTTGGCTCATGGCTCTGCATCTAGAGACAATGCTCTGGGCATGGACTCACCTTTTTCTGGGCTCGTCTAACTTCCAACAATCTATATGTGTTCTCTTCTGGGTTGTCATCATTGAACTGAGCTACAGCAAACTCCACTGATGCCACAAAATAATCAAGGTCTTTAGTAATGTCTACAAATTCTTTGTCAATGGTCCATAAATGGGTGCCCAGCACAATGAGCCCCACAAGCAGGGGCACCTTCCATAACATGGCTGCCCTTAGCGTCTGCCCTGGAGGCCGGGGATACAGGGGGAAGGGCCTGTTCAGCTGCAGCTGGTACTGCCTTCCTCAGCTGAGAATCCTACCAGGCCCTTCCCACCGGAGCCCTGAGCTGATGACTTCCTCCCTTTGACTAGTGCTTCTGTCTAACCTCTTATCTCTACTCCCCTGCCTTGTCCCTTTCTGCCATCCCCAGATGGCTAAGCAGAAGGTCACATTTTTCCCCTCATGGTGACATAAACCACAGACTGACAGGCATTCAGGTACATGCTGCTAGGTCCACCTTTCCAGACCTGCTCCCCCAACTCTGCCAAAGCAGCTACCACCTATGCTGCAGCCTCTTTTGGAGGCACTGTGCCTGACCCATTTGTCCTCACACAATGCTGGCAAGGATTCCCAGGGTCACAGAAACTTCTGAGGACGCCAGTGAGCTCATTCTTGGTGAGTGAAAGTCTGACCAAGTCTGGCCCTGACCAGCCCATGGCACTGCCCGGAGCCTACACCATCAGCTAAGCTTGGGCCCAGCAGTCCATAAGATACCACCTTCCTCTCTGTCCCAACCCTCCTTTGCCAGCAGGTCCACCCGGCTCCATCCTCCTAGTTTCCTATGCTTGTTTTCACTTAGGTTTTCTCTGACATCTTTTTTTTTAGGTCTAGACTATAATTACTGAACTGTTTCATTTCTAATCATGATTGGTTTTAAATTATGTTTTCTCTTGTCAGTTTATAATTCAAGTCTACCGTAGTCAAAGAGTCTTTTACTTTTCTTTGAAATTTATTGAGATTTATTTTTGTAGGAATTGTTTGGACTATGACACAGATATTCTCTGGGCCTGAAAAGAATGTCTATTCTGCATTTGTAAGCATAGAGTTGAATGTATACATAGTAAGTCTGTATCCACTGGGCTGAGAAGAGTCCAGAGATCTCAGAGCATCTCTGCCAAGGGTATAATTCTTTTGTCACATTAAGAATGATCCTTCCCACCGGGCGTGGTGGAGCACGCCTTTAATCCTAGCACTTGGGAGGCAGAGGCAGGCGGATCTTTGTGAGTTCAAGGCCAGCTTGATCTACAGAGTGAGTTCCAGGACAGCTGGGGCTACAGGGATACCCTGTCTCGAAAAGATAAAAAAAAAAATAAAGGAATGGTCCTTCCCAAGAATACATAGAAATGCAACAGAACACAGTAGAGTTACAATCTGACATTAGAATATTTCAACCTTTTTGAACAATCTGAACAGTATATATATATAAAAAAAAGAAACTTCCTTTCCCCCAATAATTCATTCATAAATGGTTACTAGAGCCATACATCAGAATTAGAGTCAAGCATCAATAAGCTATTTCATCACTGGAAAACAGGGGGAATTTCCCTCCTGGTGCTCTGGCATACACAAGGTGCACACATTGTGTGGGTATGTGTGTGTGTGTAGGCATGCATGCACGTGTGTGTCTGTGTCTGTGTATCTCTGTGTATATCTATCTGTGTCTGTCTATGTGTGTCTGTCTGTGTGTCTGTGTGTCTGTGTCTGTATGTGTCTATGTGTGTACGTGTGTCTCTGTGTGTCTGTGTGTCTGGTGATGTGTCTGTGTGTATGTTTGGTGTGTGTATCTTTGTGTGTGTCTGGTGTATGTGTCTGGTGTGTGTCTGTGTGTGTCTGTGTGTGTCTGTGTGTGTCTGTGTGTATGTGTCTGTGTGTGTGTCTGTGTATGTGTGTCTGGTGTGTGTGTGTGTCTGGTGGTGTGTCTATGTGTATGTCTAGTGTATGTGTCTCTGTGTGTGTCTGGTGTATGTGTCTGGTGTGTGTGTGTCTGTGTGTGTGTGTGTGTCTCTATGTGTGTCTGGTGTGTGTGTGTGTGTGTGTGTGTCTCTGTGTGTGTCTGGTGTATGTGTCTAGTGTGTGTATGTGTATGTGTATGTCTGTGTGTATGTGTGTGTGTGTGTGTGTGTGTGTGTGTGTTAGGGGAACCTTACTGAGAAAGTAGCTGTTAAGAAAACAAAGCGCTCTTAGTTTCGAACACTCAGGAAAGCCTTCTGAGGCAGATGGGCCTTCTCATCTTTGCCTGCCCTTTCTAAACCTTTGACCTTGCCCATGGATAGCAAACCCATGAATAGACATATATTTTCTTCAAGGTCAGCCCTACTCCCCAGCTCTCAAAAGGGTCATATTGTTTCTATTTCAGAAGCCTGGAGGGACTAAGATTGTGGCAAGGCACTCACCAAAGAGAGTATCCTCATGAGGCTTGTTCTATCACTCAAGTAGAGGAAACAGTCCTCGAAGGCCCATAGGAGAGCAGAGCCTGGACCTGTCCTCCAGCGTATGTGGAGACAAGTGCTCACTAAAGCTATGGGTACAGACCAGAGAGGCCTGGACAGGTTTCTGTCCCAGCATATCTCCTTTACAAGAATACCAGATCAGATGCCATCCTCTTTTTTTTTTTTGGTTATATACACCAGACAAACACACACTCAGAATTCAGTGGTTGCATTGGGTTAAAGAAGGAATCATACCTGTTTACAGAAGCTACTAGTCAGTCTGGGAGTGTTGAGGCATTTACACGGTCAAGTCTTTCTCTGATTGAAAGGGTAAAGCTCTTTATATTATAATGCTCTGTTAAGTTTAACAGTCTCTTGACAAAAAAAAGACAAAGAAAAAAAAAAAAAAGCAAAGAGCCAGGGCGTGGTGGCGCACGCCTTTAATCCCAGCACTCGGGAGGCAGAGGCAGGTGGATCTTTGTGAGTTCAAGCCCGGCCTGGTCTACAGAGTGAGTTCCAGGACAGCTGGGGCTACAGGGAGACCCTGTCACAAAAAAAGACAAAAAAAAAAAAGATTCTCTTGAAAATGGGGCTGGAGAGATGACTCAGCAGTTATGAGCACAGGCTGCTCTTACAGGACACTGGAGTTCAGTTCCCAGCACCCATATAGGGCTCATAGCCATTGTAACTGTTCAGGTATCGATGCTTCTTTCTACTTCTGTGAGCATTGGAAGACATGGGTACGCTCACCCACATGCAGGCAATACACCCACACACATTAAATGAAAATTTTAAAAATTTCTCTTAAAATAAAGCTTTTTTTAAAAACTCAGCAGAGCTATTCACACCAGAGACAATGAAGCAGAAAACAGGCAAGCTTACGCTAGCCGGCTTCCTCCTTCCTCTGCCACTTGGTCCCCAACCTAAATGATGGTGCCATCCACTTTCTGGGTGTCTTCTCCCTTTTCATTAATCTCTCTAGAAACACCTTCGTATGCATATATATATATATATATATAATAAATAATAGATATATATAGATGGATTGTTTACTGATATATACATGATTAAAAAAAAACTCAGCAGTTCTGGGATACAGCAAAACATTTGGCATGGAGAAAAGTGAGAGAGGGAGAAGTGGGCTGTCAGGGTCGGCATGAGTGAGCACCTGTTGCATAATGGAGGCTCCCTGCAGTTCCAGCAACAGGAAAATACTTTTGTTTCTTCAGAGAAGGGATCACCCAGTATTGCAGCTGGGAGTCTTTCAAGTCCAAGGTCAATTCTTTGCAAATGAGAAGGCTGAGAAGCAGAGGCACAGCCACTGTGTTGCTGAACCAAAGTCTCCCAGGGCCATCAGGAGAGAGAGCTGGAGCCTTGCATAGCTCCAGGACATGCTTCCTCAGGCACCTGAAGGCCCTGTGGTCTGGCAGTAGAACATGTTGGGGATGCCAAGAGACACACAGGAAGAAAGTGACAGGAAAGGAAGCCTGTTTCCCTATGCTCGTGAACAGGTGACTGTCCTGGGCATCTGGAGCTTTGCCCTACTGAGGAGCCCAGAAAGACGAGGCAAGGAGCCTACCTCTCAGGGGACACAGAAGCTGGGAGGCAGGGGCCCTGCATCCTACCTGTCACTTGCACAAAGGCTACTTCCAGAATACAAACTGTCCCCCACTCCCTTTGGCTTCTCCCACCTATGGGGAAATGTGTCTTGCAGCCAAAGAAAGTCTTGAGCAAAGTCACTGTGCCATGCGGGGAAGGGGTGGCTCTGTGGAACATGTTAATTACTTATGTGTTTAGCTAAAAGCTAGTGATAAAGAACATACCTCATCCCCCTTCAAGGCTGAAGGCATAGAGAGTGACTGAGGCATTTTATATCTGCTTTCAAAGTCCCCTTCCAGATCCCCAAAGGAGCCCGAAAGTCTCCAGTGTACTGGCTCTAGGGATCAGCAACGCCTTCAGACAGTTCGCCCATGATGAGAGTGCCTCCTCCCCAGGCAGGAGCAACCATCTCAGGGGAATCAAATTATACCCTTGAGCAGTACACACTTCTTTGAACCACCTTGTAGAACCAGAATTGAACAAGGATCAATCAGTCCTCACCTTGATTAAGATTCCTTAATTATTCATGCTTCTTGCTCCCTCCCCTGAATTTTTCCTGTTTAAGCCTATAGCTGACAAGCTTAATTTTTGTCTTTCATTTTGATTCAAATCCTTTCTTGTCTTTTTGCCCTCACTTTTGTCTGCTTTCTTTGGGGCAACTGGCTAGACTTAACATGTTGGGATCTCCAGAGTGAGGCCTCTGGCCCACGACTCTGGTTCTTAGAGGAGCCTTAGTGCTGCACCCTAAAATTCACAGTGTGGATACCAAGCAGCATTACCAGGACACTCAAAGTGAGTGAAGGAATGACATGTACTCAGTCAGACTTAACCCTGGAGGACACCTAGCACAGATCCAAACAGTACTGCAAAAGCTGTGACACAGAGCTGGCACTGAAATCACAGGCCAAGGAGGGTTTCACTGCCTCAGTTAAACCTTTCTGGAAACACTCTCATATGCACTGTTTTAGTCTGCCTTCAATTGCTGTGACAAAACACTATGATCAATATCACTTCAGGGAAGAAAGACTATTTGGCTTACATCTCCTGGGTCACAGTTCGACACAGGAGAGAGCCCAAGGTAGGACCTTAGGGCAAGAACCTCGAAGCAGGGGCTGAAGAACAGGCCATGGAGGAATGCTGCTCACTGGCTTGGTCCCCTGGCCCATGCTCAGCCTGCTTTGTTTTTCCATGATATTTTTATTTTTTTCTTCTATGACTTCTTTATCTTTTTTTCATTTTTTAACAATAAGTAATAATTTATGAGTACAAGCATCCTTCATGTAAAATCAATTTGCAAGCAGTTGTGCCCAAACCCATGCAGCCCAGGGGTCCCACCATCCAGCTGGGGGGGGGGCTTGTATGTACAATCAAGTTGATCAAAGAAGTGTCCAGTCTATATTGCTGTAGTTTCACCATTCACCCCAATCACAGCCCTTACATTCTACCCTCTTCCACAGATTGTTCCCTAGGCTTAGAAAAGGGGCACAGGTGGACAAGAAGCAAAACAGTCTACTTTCTCTGGAACTGTCGTTTTGGACTCTGGTCAATTCTGGATGTTTCCATTCATGAGCTGACAGTTTGTCCAGGAATAACCTTTCAGTCCTACTAATGAAGCGCAAGCAATTAGATATATAGGTATTTAAACAGTACTAATTGTTATGGTAGGTTACTTTGATATAGACACAGATGTTCCGATGGTATGTTAATCCATGAATTACATATTTGGGCCTCATTCCCAAGATTCTAGTGTCAGGCTGGGGGTAGGAGTAGGGGGCAGAACAGCCACAAAGTCAGATACTCGGGGACTATAGCATTTGATCAAGGTGAGTTGTTTCTTAATATTTACTTATTATTTTTTTCTTTCTTTTTTTTCTGTAATTTCTTTTGTTTTTTCTGTAAAATATGACAGGGTCTTACTGTGACTTATAACATCTCCTAACCACTAGAGGATATAAGCTTGTGGCATCAGCTGTGGGTTATTCCTCCAAGGAGAGAGCTAGTAGCCAATTAGATTTGGGATATACAGGCATATGGCTGCCTCTGCTGCACAGTATTTCCAGGCAGGTGAGGTGTAGCTGGTGCTGATGGAGGAGTCTTGCTTGACTCAAGGAGACCTATATTTGTTTTATTGGTTTAGTGGCGTTTGGTAACACTCTCTGGTATTCCAGAGACCAACTTTACACTTGCGAGTGTGGTCTCAATACATCTTTCCCATGCTTACATCAGGTCTTCCACAACAGGGCCTTATGGTCTCTCTTCTTGCAGGTATCCCAGTTTACAAGCAAGAAGCCTTTACCTTTTGGGGGGAGTACTTGGATCCCCTGGCCAACATCTCCTTGGTAGAAAAATCCATTGCTGATATCAGAGCTCTCCTGTATTAATATAGTTTGCTTAAATGCACAGCTTAAGGAAACTTTAGTATTATATTTGGTTCTGAATAGAGAATAAGCCTGCTTTCTTATGAAATACAGAAGGATCTTCGCAGGGGTGGCACCACCCACAGTGGGCTGGGCCCTTCCACATCACTCAACAATCAAGAATATGCCCCACAGACATGGCCACAGGCCAGTCCAATGGAAGCAGTTCCCCAATTGACGCTCCCTCAACCCAGGTGTGTCAAATTAAAAACAAATGCTATCCAGCAAATACTCATCCAGAGATGTGTGTCCCCAGTGATTCTACATGCAGACAGTTTGACAATGGAGATTAACTGTCACATGGTCCTTACTGAGTTTAGGCCCCAGGTGTAAGAAAGGATTCAGCCCAGATTGGCAGGGACACTTGGCTACCAATAATAAGCAAATATTCATGGAATCTTCTTAAACCTACTGAAAGCTTTTTTAAAAGGCTTAAATAAACAAAAAGTGTAATTCTCAATATGATATAAATTTAGTTTTCTACAGGTTGATGTAACTAAGATTATTCTTAATTCAAAATATCAACAGGATGTTTAAAAAGCAGGCAAGCTAAATTAATTATCTTCACAGAGTGAGGAGAGCAAATGGCATTACAGATTGTAAAGGTTGGATTGTAAAGGTTGGTGGAGCTAATTGACTGTGCAGCTATTTGGGCCTCATTCCCAAGATTCTAGTGTCAGGCTGGGGGTAGGAATAGGGGGCAGAACAGCCACAAAGTCAGATACTCGGGGACTATAGCATTTGATCAAGGTGAGTTATTTCTTAATATTTACTTATTATTTTTTTCTTTCTTTTTTTTTTAATGTGTATGAGTGTACTGTCTACATGCAGGTTGGTGCACCCATCTCATGCAATGCCATGGAGGTCAGGAGAGGGCGTCGATTCCCCTGGAACTGAAGTTAAAGACGGTTCTTAGCTGCCACGTAGGTGCTGGGAATTGAACCCGGGTCCTCTGCAAGAGCAGTCAGCGCTCTTAACCACTGAGCCATCTCTCCAGCCCCTATTATTTTTATTTTTTATGTGTATGAGTGTGTTATCTACATGCTTCTGAGGGCACCCATGTCATGCAATGCCTGCAGAGGTCAGAAGAGAGCATTGGATCCCCTGGAACTAGAGTTTCAGATGGTTGTTAGCCACCATGTGGGTGCTGGGATTTGAACCCTGGTCCTCTGCAATAGCAACCAGTGCTCTTAACCACTGAGCCAACTCTCCGGCTCCCACAAAGTGAGTTTTAAGTCAGTTGGTGAAAAATGATTCAACAAATGAGACTGACACAACTAGAGAGCCAATTGCTAGATAAATAGGCAGACTGATTTAGATACACTGACAGACATCTGTTCTGACAGCCAAGACAACCACCATGAATGGTCTGTTGAACTCTAATGATACACCTAAGTAATTGCTGGTTATTCTGGGAGAGGGAGGTACACTTCCTGTCAGTATGGATGTTTGGGAACTTCAGCTGGCACAGTGTCTCTGTTTACCTTCAAAGTTGTAAAGTAAGAACCTGGCCTATATGTTCTAAGATTAGTATAAATACATACAAGGAATCTGGGGGAAACCAACAGGGTTTGTGGAAGGGGCCTTCTTATATGCTGTTGACAGAGAATGTACTAGTTTGTTTCTTCTGTTGTTGGGCTAAACCACTCACCGAAAGTAGGTTAGGGAGGAAAGGGTTTATTTAGCTTACACTTCCACGTCAGTCCGTTGTTGAAGAACTCAAAGCAAGAGTTCAAGCAGGAACCTGAAGGAAGGAAATGAAGCAGCGACCACAGAGGAATGCTACTTCCTGGCTTGCTCCCCAGGCCCGCCTGCCCAGAGTTGGCAAAACCACAGTGGACTGGGCCCTCCTATGTCAATGAATAATGGCTGCACAGATATGACCCCAGGCCAGTCTGATGTAGGAAATTCTTCAGTTAAGGTCCCTCTTTTCAGGTAACTCAACTTTGTGTCAAGTTGACAAAAGCTAAACAGCACAGAGTATAAACCACAGAAGTGCAAACAAAACCATAAACAGAGCAGTACTTGAACACAGGCCATCTGTTGAGTTTGTTCTCTATTTCATAGACCACTGAGATGCACTGGAAACATTTCTGTGAGCTGCATTCATGAGGAAACTGGCTGTGGAGAAAGGGCAGTCTATGCCACCTGAGCAGACAGGATATTCCAAGCATAGGTGGAGTCAGTTAAGGCAATGCACGGGGTGACCGTGGGAATGCAGCTGAGAGAAAGGATTTCTTCATACACATGTTCACATGTTCATTCACTCAACATACTTTTGACCAATGACTTTATGCCAAGTTTGGGGACGTAGTCATAAGTTAAACGAAGTCCTTCTGGGATTTCTGTTCCCCCCTCTCTCAGAGGTATTCTGTGAGCCTGGTGACCAATATGGCATAATGGATAAGAAGAGAGAAGCAACTTATAAAGAATGAGAGAAAAGGATAATAAAAATGACAATAACAATAATACATCATGGAACATCCTTTTAAGGTCTTTGCCTGAATGATCTCATTTAGTTATTACAACAACTACATTGATGGGAACTACTTTATAATCATTTTACAGATGAGAAAACTAAGATGCACTCAATATAAGAAACTTTCCTATAGCAACTAATTGGTGAATGGCAGAGCCAGAAATCACCCAGACAAACTGTGGGGTTTGAATGAGAATGTCCCTGTAGGCTCCACGTACTTCAACACCCTGACCCCCATTGGTGGTGCTGCTTTGGGAGGTTTATGAGGTATAGCCTTGCTGGGGGAAGTACTTGGTGTGGGTAGCCTTACCCACTTGTAGCTTGTCTCTCTTTGCTTCCTGTGCCTGCTTGAAGATGTGAGTTCTTGACTTCCTACTCCAGCCATCTTAATGAGCTCCAGGAGGGAATGTTTTCATTCAAAGGAAACAGCTATACAATAGTCAGTAAGAAAGTATACCTGGGGTAGGACAGGAAGTACATGTGTCAGTATGTAGGTGTGTATCTCTGCATAGCATGTCTGTGTGTAGATGTGTGTTGGTATAAGCACATACTTGGGGCAGGGGTATAGGTACATGTTTGTGTGCAGCTATATATCAGCATGAATGCAGGTATGTACACATACCTATGAGGAGCTTTCATTCTGTGTGTTCGCTTTGCATCCTTCTGAACAACACTCTATGGGGTTCCTAGCAATCCTAACAGTCCCCACTTCGGGCTGTATCCTGCCAGCCTCCACTCCTGGACTCTCCCCTTGGATACCAAACTAGAGCTCCTATGGGGTTATATCTCACCACAACCCAACATGTCAGGCAGAAAGCTCTTGGAATCTCCCACCCAAGGATGTACATCTTCCCTCAATGTGATGGTTGGTTTTAATGTCAACTTGCCACAAATTAGAATCACCCAAGTAGGAAACCTCACTTGTGGAATTATCTTACTGGCCTGTGGTGGTTTGAATGAGAATGTCCCCCATAGGCTTCAAGTATTCAGATATTTTGTCCTCAGTTGGTGGCGCTGTTTTGGGAGGTTTTAGGTGGTGTGTCCATCCTGGAGGGAGTATGTCACTGGGGGCAGTCTCCAGTCTCCAGTCTCTTCTCTCTCTCTCTCTCTCTCTCTCTCTCTCTCTCTCTCTCTCTCTCTCCCTCCCTCCCTCCCTCCCTCCTGCACTCATTGGAAGATGTGAACCTCAGCTTTCTGCTCCAGCTCCTGCCACCATGCCTCCCCACCACAATGGACTCTAATTCCCTGGAACCATCAATTGTAAACTCAAATAAACTCTTCCTTTTATAAGTTCCCTTGGTCATGGTAGTTTTATCACAGCAACATAAAAGTGACTACTACATAGCCTTAAGTGTTGTTGAAATATCCAACTCAAATGTGGAGAGCACCTTCTGGAAGCAGCCCAGATAAAAAGGTGCATGGTAGGAAGGGACCTTTCACCTTTTGCTTGTTAATTTATCCTGCTGCTGCAGATTCTTTTGCTGACATTGTTGCAGAGTTTGAGACCACCAGGAAAAGGCCACCAGACTCAATCCAGACTGCAATCAGCCAAAGTTTTATTGCAGCGCTGCTTGGCATACAGTTTCTGTTCCAAATTGAAACCATAGCCCTGTTTGGCAAGGCAGTCTCACTTTCCAATCTGAGATTGTGAGGAGTGAGGAGGGGACTGAGAATTTAAAGGGGAAAAACCACAAGACACAGCTGCCTTGTCCTTCTGGCCCACTTGGAAAAATGTCAGGGTGCCTTTAAGCAGGATAAGCAAGGTACAGAAGCCAAAACCAGCAGTTATTCATGTTTGTGTTTATGTGTTATCAAGGTTAGAGCAAGCAGATGGTCAGCAGAAGAATATTCCAGGGAAAGGGAAAGAGGTTGGGGCTGCCTAGAATTTGCTTTGCAGCCTGGAGCTAAAAAAAACGAGTTTAAAGTGGAGTCACTCCAGCCATCGAAACATCAGAATGAAAGTTTCCAGGCTCCCATCGCTGACTAAGGACCCGCAGCTCTCCAGGACCCTCCAGGTTTCAGGCAAAAGATTAGAAGTGCGGAGACACCCAGCCCTGTGGGGGGAGCAAATACTGAGTTCTGGGCCTCTGCTTTGTGAGAAAGCCACTGTGAGAGAACTAACTGCTGAACCACCCACCCCACCCCAAGAACCAAGCACCTACCAGGCTCTCAGCCTCTCTGATGTGATTCAGATGTTATTTAAAGTAAGCTGATTAATATATATGTATATATGTATATAGTCAGTCTATCAGTTATTTAAATATATGAACAGATAGTCATTCTATCAATGCTGTTCCTCTAGGGGACCCTGAGTAATACACTGAACTCCTTACCTACCTCTAAAATATAGACTTGGCCACACTCAGATGTCACCAGCTTCTGAGGTGAAGCTTCTGACTCCTCACTTTTCTCTCTGCCCTGTCCTCTGCTCTTTAGTCCTAATTGTCTGCAATTGGTGTACAAGAGCCAGGCCACAAAACTGCCTTCCAGAGCAGCCAGCCCTTCCTCAGGAGCTTCTCCTTCTCATAGCCCAGCTGATTATGCTTTGCTTCCTGAGATCCTGTCCCTCCCATGTCTCCTTCATTTCCTGCCCTCCAAGTGTCCTGTGTCCCATGCTGAGGTTATTTCAGTGCACAGAGACCTCTGGCCTGGCTTTTACTTAGATAGCATCAGTCCACATAATGATGTTACTGTGGGGAAAGTGTGTGTGTGTGTGTGTGTGTGTGTGTGTGTGTGTGTGTGTGTGATGAGCTATGCAAAAACAATAAAAGAAAGTGGGAGTGAGCTTGCCAGCCACTGAAAATTGTCCATAGAGCAGGCACATAGGAGAAGGAAGACCGGAGAGCTGTGGGTGTTACCACACACTGCTCTTAAGTCTGGCCAGGGCAGCTGCAGTCAGTATGACCCAACAGACATAAGGAGGAGACTCTTCCTGTTTTTCCCCAGCTGAAGGACGATGGCCAGACTCTGGGAGGTTCTAACGCTCCTATTGGGCATTCTGGTGGCCTTCAGCTACCAAGAACGAAGGAAAACCTTTATACACGTCCAGGAAACAAATGCAGTAGAGACTTCTGTGAGGAAAGGCTTGGAGTACCTCACAGACGCATACAACAAGAAAAGTGAGGACATGTACAACTTTAGGATTCTCCGTATCCTGAAGATTGAGGAGCAGGTCAGAGTACAGCTTCCCTGTCTCTCCTTCACATGACTAATATGGGGTGGGGGGTTTCTTGTAAAGTCCTACTCCAGTGTAATACAGCCTCCTGTAAAGTGGGTGGTTTGGTTTTACTTTTGATAGGGTCTCTCTATGTAGTCTAGGTTGGTCTCAACCTTCACTCAACCTTCAGCCCTCCTGCCTTACCTTCCCAGGCATGTAATTGTAATTCCAGGCATGTGCTACCACACTGCACTCAAAGTGGGCATTTTAAGAGAAATGTACCTTCACTAGGGTAAATGAAGCTGTCCTTTCAATGATAACCAAGATCAAAGCCAATTGACCACATACATGCCCAGGGCCAGCTCTACTGGCTACCTACCTCTGTGAGTAGTGCCATTGGAACTACCCATGCCATCTGGGACTGTCGTCATGTTACCATGAGCAAGTTGAGAAGCTACAACACAGACTACACAGTCTACAGAGACTTACCTGTTCATTCTCTACTATCTGGCCTCTACAGAAAATCTGTATACAGTCCTTCCTGAAATGTCAGCCTTTTCTGTGCTGTCTAGGGGGTGGATTAGACTATGAGGAAAGATAGAGGTTTTGATAGTCTTGGTGATTCCTCAGTGAATGACTAGAAGTAGCCTGGAGCCAGACAGGAAGGAGAACAAGGAGACCACAACTTTCCAAGCCTGGGTCCTTGTCATGGGGCAATGGTGTAAAGGAGTCTCCTCATGTAGAAGCCACACTGGGCAGGAGGGATTGTTCTCCACTTCCTCTCTCCTTGCTGCCCACAGATAACTGGACATACGGAGTTTCACATCAGTGTGGAGATGCAGAGGACCACCTGCATGAAGAATGAGACAAGCAACTGTGATATCCAGAAAGGGGCGCTTTACAAGGTGCTGGGCGAGCACTTTCATATAGACAAGATGTTTTTCCTGGGATTTCAGTGGTTTTAGTACAAGGGAAGGCATACTTGTTTGGGATCTTTTGAAGCTTGCTTAAACAGAATATATGGATAATGTCTCCTCTTTCAAAGAGGAAAAATGGATCCAAAGGAAGCAGTTAGTGGTTTAACTGCAGGAGGACACCCGGGACCAAGGAGGCGTCAATCATTAACCTCATTTTAGCAAAATACATTTTAAAATAAATTGATGATGTGGTGGGCTTGGAACAAAGGTGGACAAGTGGCTCACTGCAGGATCTGCTGCATGGCCCTCGGCCCCAAAGGCACATCAGTCCCCTTCAAGATTCATTCTTATCTGCAAAGTGACTGAACACATGCTGCCCACATCATCACTACTATGTGAATAGTCAGGGCAGGTCCAACACGCAGAAAAACCATATATATATATATATATGTGTGTGTGTGTGTGTTCTGCCTTCGTGAGTGCAAGTGCGCCTGAGTTATGCAGGGCCTGTGGAGGTCACAAGAGGCATTGGATCCCCCTGGAACTGGAGTTACAAACAGTTGTTAGCTGTCATGTGGGAGCTGGGAATCGAACCCGGGTCATCTATAAGAACAGCCAGTGCTCTAACCACTGACCCATCTCTCCAACCCCAATGCTGCCAGTCTTAACAGTCCTATGTGTGTCTTCACTTTCCCTTAATGAATTTGATCAAGAATAGCTATATGTCCCTCCTTGCTTGGCATCATCCTGGTTGATGTTAAACATCTTTGTGTCATTGTTAATAGCCTCTCCTTTTGCTTACAACACCCCCTTGCTCAGTTCATAAACTGTATGGTCACGCTAGTTATATGTGTCCTTCCCTGAGCTCCTTGCTCATGTCAGGACACAAAAGTGGAAGGAATGAAATAAAGGACACATAGAAGGAGGGAGGGATAGGTTGAAGGATGGAAGGATAAATGGATAGAGGCGTGGAACTGGAAGGGTAAGTGTATTAATGGATAATGTAAAGTGCATTAATGGATAATGGACGAGAGGATAAATGGAAGGATGGAAGGGAAGGGCAGAAAGGAAAGAGGGAGGTATGGAGGGAGAGAGAAAGGGACCTAATAGAAACCAAGTAAGCAAAAGTATAATAAATGCATGAGTTAACACGGAAAAAGAAAACAGAATTCTCATGGTGAATATGGGACAGGCCCTCTATTTCTACTCCAAACCTGACCCCAACAGAACATAATCCCAGCAAAGTTACTAACAAACTATTAAAATCACAAAAATATAATATCTGGATTGGAAGGGAAGTGAGGTGAGGAAATTCCCCCAGCTTCCTGTTTTATATTTTCTTTCTCCTTTGCATGTAAATTTCATCCTGCATGCCGGCCCTTTTATTTTTCTGTTGTTTACTGTAGGGTCTGGCTACTGGCCTTGACCTCACTGTAAATCTCCTGTCTCAGCTCATGATGACCTTTTAAAATATGTTTTTGGGCTGGAGAGATGGCCTAGCGGTTAAGAGCGCCGACCACTCTTGCAGAGGACCTGGGTTGGATCCCCAGCACCCACATGGCGGCCGAGAACCGTCTGAAACTCCAATTCCAGGAGAACTCCAGTTCCAGGGGAATCCGACACCCTCTTCTGACCTCCGCAGCATTGCACGATACGGGTGCACAGACTTGCATGCAGACAGTACATTGATACACATACAGAGGCGGATAAATGCCGGGCGTGGTGGCGCATGCCTTTAAAAAAAATAAAATAAAAAAATATATATTTTGGTCTTTTGTTTTCAGCGAATCCAATGCTACTTCTCACTGTATGCTGTGAAACAGATTGAAAAATACAAAATTCTCAAGAAAAACTGTACCGATGTCTGAGCACCGCGGAGCACATTTGGTGACCGCTGTGTTCTAGGGCATCCTGCAATCCATGGTAACCTCTAATCCCACAATAAACATGTCAACTTGTTCTCTAGTGGTCTTCATACTGTGCTTCCATTTTCCCATGAATTCTTCCCATCATAACAATAACATATGGAAAAACCTACTGTGCCAGGAAAGGTCTAGGGTCCCCATGAAATGACATAAATCATTTCTGGCCCTGTTGCCTACCCCTACATGATAGCAGAATTTCAATCTTATCTTCATAGCAAGCAGGAGACTTAAGGGCTTTTTGTTTGGTGGTTGTGGTTGTTGTTGTGGTTGTTGTTGTTGTTTGAGGTAAGGTCTCATGTTGTCTGAGGCTGGCCTTAAGCTCTCTATACAGCTGAAGATGATCTTGAACTTTTACTCTTCTCCCAACTCCTCTCAGATTCACCCAACCCCTCACCCCCTCCGTCATGTTATCGTTAAGGGTGTGAACTCAGGTAAGTCCACCATTCTCCAGTGGGTGGATCCACACCCCTGAGTCCATGAGCAGGACAAACTGGACTTGGTAAGTTATAGACTGGGCAAATTAGTTTATTTGGGTTTTAGTTCTCAAGGTTAATGAGCACCATCTAGCAATATCTTTCTTTTGGTCAAATCCCCAGGGTGAGGCAGGGAATGTACCAGAGACCTGGCCAAATCGGTTTTTAGAGCATACCTACTTTCAAAATGATTTAGTAAATCATTAACCCATTAATCACCCAATTAAGTTTATCTACTCATGTGGGCAGAGTCCAGTCACCTCTTAAAGGTCCCTCCTCTTCTCATGATAGATTAAATGTCCACAGGAATATGGGAGGCACAAACCATACTCAAAGCACCAAGCACTTTCCAGGTGACATGGTAACAGGCTGCCCAACGGCTCACTCCAGGACTTCGATGTCCCCAGGCCTTCCACAGGACTTCTTCCATGTGGTCTCAGAAGAGCTGCCAGCAGCACGTTTGTCCTTATTTACATGTGGCAGAAAAAGAAAGGCCTCATGTCAAGACTGCAGGAAGAGGGCTGGAGAGATGGCTCAGTTGTTAAGTGCTCCTGCTGCCCTTCCAGAGAACCAGAGGTTCAATTCCCAGCACCCATGTCAGATGGTTCACAACCACCTGTAACTCCTGCTCCAGGGGACCCAATGCTCCTTTCTGGTTTCCATGGGCAGTGGCATCCATATGCACATGCTTACAGATACACACATACATACACATAAATAAAAATAAAATAATTCAACAAAAAGCATTTCTTGGAGTTGTTACAAAGGTTGAACAGGATGATGAAGACCACCATGCCTAATACGGGCAGGGATCCAAATGCAGACGACCCAGGGCAGAGGCTCAGCATGGGCCGTGACAGAGCATCAACATGAATCCACATCCACACCACTTCCGTGTCTGGGCCATTTCAGACACACAAGCAAACAGTGATATTATCCTTTGAGAGAAAAGTGGAGATGGAACATTTCAGCCCATCTTGGTGGACCTGAGTCATCCAAATTTTAAAAATTCAGTGTAAAAAGGGCTATAGCTGTAGCTGTCCGTGGATTTGGGGGGAGTTCTGTCATAATTCCCCCTTTCTGTTTTAATAAGTAGGATTTGAGAAAGTGACAGGTGCATGAACTCTTCCACCATCCCTCTCAATAACAGGGAACATAAGAGCCAACTTGTCATGATCCTTACGTGGGATATGCGAGGCGGATCGGCCGTGCTGCACATAAGGTAGGGGCGCCGCGGGAGCGGCAGTGCCCGGGGGGCAGATGTGTTGACTGGAGGCAGTCTCACACTCCATAAGATCCTGTCCCTCCCTGTGGATGGTCAGTGGAATGATCCTGCCATAAATGGCGCCTGTTCTCAAGGACCGCTTCATCATCGGGGTCTAGACTTTCATTCGTCAGAAGAACTATCCCCGTCAAGACTAACGTGCAAAGCCTCCAAGTCTTTCACTGGGTATAGGCTTATCCCGAGTCGCCCGAATAGAGGGCAGGAAGGGCGGCAACATCTTCTCTCTCCTTACCACATGTACCGGGAGGTCCTTTTTCCGTAATAAAATCAGGGTTTTTCGGCGCGCACCCAACCTCTCACTGCGCTCGGTTTCTGACATGCTATCCTGGACCATCTCTGAAGTGGTTTGTCCTTACATTCTAGCTGCCTCACACACCTCACCCTGTAAGCAATTTTTGACTAATTTCCGACTGCCTTCATCCCTAAGCAGGAAATAAGGAGACAAAGCAAAATTGTGGCAGCAAGGACGAACCATTCCTTCGATAAAACCTTCTCCAGGGGGGAGACAGCCCCAAACAAAATCAATGCCAGCAAACTCACCAGACGACTGCCTCTCCAAGCGACTTACCCTGCAGTTCTGAATCCTCTTCGAAAACGAAGGGTCCTCTCGGTGCCAGCGATGGTCAAGTTCCCGGGTTTGGACCACTTGTCGCGCGCAGCAGTCTCGCCAGCAAGAACTTCACGGACAATCAGGATTCTTCTGCAGCAAACTTTATTGTGTACAGCTCTCTTTTGAGAAGGACCCCGAAATGGGGCAGAACACTACTTATTAGCAGTCTAGAGGGCTCGTGATGCTCTGGATTGGTGCACCATCCAATGCCTCATTTGCATACCAAAAGCGTGGGCTCAACATCCTGTGGTTAATGAGCATCCTGTTTATCTTACGAGGAGGAAGTAAGGAGGGAAGGGCAGAGATGAAGATAAGCCTGGAATGTCCCGTGGGCTGGAACATCCTGAGGCTTATCTTACGTGGAGGAAGTGAAACTAGCCTTCCTTGCTCGATGGGCGGGGGTGAGTTCCGAAACTCTAGCACAGGCTTTCTTAACAAAGCAGGCTACCACACCCAGCAATAAGTGATAATCCATGAGTACAAGCATCCTTCATGCAAAACCTATCTGCAGGCTGTTGTGCCCAAACACCTACAGCCCCACCATCCAGTGGGGGGTGACAGGTTGTTTGTTCAATCAAGTTGATCAAATGAGTGTCCAGACTACATTGCTGTAGTTTCACCATTCACCCCAATCGCAGCCCTTACATTCTACCACGCCCCCTCTTCCGCAGATTGTTCCCTAGGCTTGGAAAAGGGGCACAGGTGGATGAGAAGCAAAACAGCCTACTTTCTCTGGAGCTGTTGTCTTGGACTCTGGTCAATTCTGGCTGTTTCCTTTCATAGGCTGACAGTTTGTCCAGGGATAACCTTTTGATCCTACTAATGAAGCACAAGCAATTAGATATATAGGTATTTAAATAGCACTGATTGTTATGGTAGGTTACTTTGGTATAGACACATATGTTTGGGTGGTATGTTAATCCATGAATTACATTTTTTTTCCTGTTAAGTATGACAGGGTCTTACTGGAAAATAATCTTATTTTCACAAGAAGTTACAAAGTAGTGCAGAGAAGTCCCCTGGACCCTTCCTCGGGTTCCCCTTGATGACTATATCTTATGTAATTAAGAAAAACAGCATTCAGTGGACAGGGTGGGAGTCATTTTGCCACTCATAGATTCATGTAAATACCACTATGGCCTAGATACACAGGACCATTTCACCTAGGGCCACTGTACTTCATCAGGGCTTGAACGTACTCACCTACCCCCAACCACCACATGCTGTCTGCTTCCTGTTTATGTATTAGGAATGCAAGCTGGGTAGAACAGAGAAATTCACTTTTAAAATTTCAAAATGAGGGCCTGAAGAAATGGCTCAGAGGTTGAAAACACATACTGCTCTTGGCAGCAGTTCAGTTCCCAGCAACCACATTGGTGGCTCACGACTGTCTGCAGGTCTAGCTCCAGGGGGTCCCATGCCTCTGGCCTCCTCAGGCACCTACACTCATGTGTGCATACCCCCACAGAGACAGACATGTGTACACATAATTAAAAATAATAAAAATAAATATTTTTAAAATTTTCAGCCGGAGCTGGCGTGGTGACTCAAGCCTTTAATACCAGCACTCAGGAGGCAGAGGCAGGCCGATCTCTGTGAGACTGAGGCTAGCCTGGTCCACATAGCAAGTTCTAGGCTAGCTGAGGCTACAGAGAGATCTTTCTCAAAAACACAAGACAACAACAACAAATGAGAAGAATAAAAGGCCAGTGACATGAGCCAGCAGGTCAAAGATCCCTGGAACCCAGATGGAAGGAGGGAAATGACTCCTGAAAGATGGCCTCTAACCTCCACATGTGTGCCATGGTGTGTACACACACATGCACACACACACACACACATAAACTTAAAACTAAAAATGAAGTGTCAATATGAAATTGCATAAAGTAAAAAATAAAAATCAAACAATTATTATGACCATATAAACATAAACAAGAACTTAAGAGACTGAACAAAGCTCAAATCAATACCACTAGTTACTTTTTACAATATTTATTCATTCATTTACTGTGTGATGGGATCTCACTCTACAACCCAGGCTGCTCTCAAACTCACATCGATATCCCATCTCAACCTCCTGAAGGCTGGGATTACAAGGGTGACCCATCATGTCCATACCTGAAGTGACATTAGAATGCTAAATTAAGAAAAACACTAAAAATGTGAAGCAAATGTAGCTAATGCTGTGATACGCACACCCTGTGGCCACCAGTTCCATTTAGATGCATACCCAACAGAGACATATAGATAGATATATATAAACATATATATTGATATATATCATTACGCATGAACATGCATGCTTACTGCTAAAAGTTATTAGAACGAGAAAAGTAGCTGAGTGTGGTGGAATAGACTGTAATCACAGCACTCAGGAGGCTGAGGCAGGAGGATCTCAAGTTCAAGGCCAGCCTGGGTTACCTAGTGAGACACTATCAAAAAAAAAAACAGTTGTAACTACCTTCAAGTATCCATTATCAAAGAATGGATAAAAGTGGTATGTTTAGGACTGGCAACTTGGCTAGTAGATAAAGGCACTTGCCACCATGCCAGACAAACCTGAGTTTGATACCTGAAACCCACGTGGTACAAAGAGAAAAGTGACATCTGTTAGTCATTCTCTGACCTCCATACATGCATATATGTGTGCCCACACACACAATTTTAACGAGTGGTGTATTTAGGAAATGGAATTCTACCATAAAATAAAGTTGAACTACAAAGACAAACAACAGCACAGATAAATGTACAACAGAAGCTAGAAACAAGAGACTGTGCATGGCATGATCTGATGATCTGTCTCAGAAGATGCAGCCAGCAGCCTCACCTATGCTGGGTGTTAGAACGTGGACATGGTTGCCTGCGGGGGCTCCTTACCTGGGTTGTACGGTTGAAGTGGCCATTTTGTACAGTTATCATGATCAGATGAGACAGGGAAAGAGTGGCAGGCCTTGAGGGGACTCAGAGGCACTGGACTTGTGTGACAGGGAGCTTTGGGCCCTCTGTGCAGATGTTTTGCTTTTCACTCTTTTCCTGTGCCCCCTTCCCTTGCAGGATTCTAGGTTAATCTGAGGTTCTGGGTTGAGTTCATACACTCTCCCTCAGTGATTCTCAAGTTACCCTATGAACAAGCTGGTGACACCCAGAAAGAAGGCCAAGGTTCATGTGGAACACTCAATGTGTTCTCAGCTCAAGATTGTGCCTTCTCCTCTAAGCTATGTGTCATAGGAGAGAAGTTGCCATAAAGTGCCACACCAACTCCAGTGTCATCTGTGTGAGCAATGACGAAAGTCATAATAGCAGACGGGAGATACGTGCCCTCCAAGGCTAAGCTCCCTGGTGGTCCCTGGCAGAATGCTCGGCCTTAGCTTCCAAGATCACAACGTGCTATAAAGATGTTATGCTTCCTGGGTATTGGACTTTGCATATTGTCTTTTGATTCTTTTCCTGAGTACAGCATGACCTCAGTCCCAGAGCAAGGGACAGTTAAGTGTGTCTGGAAGCAAATCAGGTGAACAGAAGCTTCCACCCATTAACATCTGACTTACACAACGTGCATGGATATCTGTGAACCTAAGTAAAATCATACAGAGAAACATTATCTAGGGACCCCTTTTGTCCTAGAAGTCCCCACAAAGATATTATGAATGAAAAACATTACACTGAGTGATATCATAGGTCAGTTATAAATAATAAAAGTGTTTTTCCAGACTTAATAAAAGCTCAGTCCCTTAAGCAAGCAGCTACACCTGATAGAATTAGTAAAATAGAAATCTTAGTTACAGTTATGCATGTTAAAATGCAACACTTGGTCAGAGGCACGTGGCGGGCTTCTGCTTTAAGAAAAACAGAACTAATTAAGAGGCTCTCCCAAGCCATGGCTTGAATTACAGCCTAGAGATAACAAGCCGCCTTGGGAGGATGGGGAGATCCGGCACCAGGAAGGAGGAGAAAAAACCAAATTGAAACTTCAAGAGAAAAACAAAGTCTCACATCTCATAAAATAAATTGTTCATGGTTTGTGGTTTTATGACTGCTGTTTGTTGCTTATCTCCCCTGCCAAGACGGCATGAGCAATATACCATGTGTAAATGCTTCTGATTGATGTGTAAATTTAATTGGCTTGCTGTCCTTGGAAACCCAGGTGCGAATTCCTTTAGCAATGAGTCTATTGTCCTGGGAGACGTGCTAATCCTTATCCACTGTCCCTGCTCTGTGGTATAAAAACAACTGATTTGCTCTTAGTAAAATGCAGCAGAGTCAACACGGTTCCGGTGTCGTTTCTGTCTGTCATATTGCCAAACCTGTGCCCTCCTTTCCAAGACCCCGATTCCCGCAGTCAGAGGGAACCCCTGGCTGGGACGGTCTGTGGCAATAAAAAAGTAAGAATGTAGGCCTACTGTGCTGTGCATGGGGCCTGGGGACCTAGTGGGTAATCATTCCCCATGCTGATGGAAACTCCACCTAAGGGTCTCCATGTTTCTATACCATACACACAAATAAGGCCTATGTCCAGCACCTCTGTCCTTCTGGAGTCTGGAATTTAGCACATGCCAAGCAGAGAGGTGCCTATGGGACCAGCTGTGTCCCCAATGCTGATCCCTGCCTAGTCCCTGGTAGACAGTGTGTCACAGTTCCCTTCACAGCCTGCTATGGAGGATCAGGTGCACCTACATGGGCTGCGCTGTGATTCTGGGAGTTTCCACCTGTCTTTTCCTGATCTACTATCCCACATCTCCTGCTGCTGCTGCCTCATGTCCTTTGGCCATGGTAAGTCACAGCCTTGGCTCAGCTACACTGAATTCATGCAGGTCATTCGGCTTTAGTTTGGTTGTAAGGACATGTTCACTATGAAACGTATGTCACAGTGTTGTGTGTGCAGGTAATATATTGAGCTCCTCACTCTTGTGCAAGGGGTGAGGCATGCCTGAGCCCAGAAAAAGCAGAATCATGGGGCTGAAGGAGAAAGAACAGTGAAGCTTCCCAAAGGGATGTGAGCATCCTGCTCAAATCACACCAGGCCTGATGACCACCCGTCTGTGAGGTGTGTGAATGAATGAATGAATGAATGAATGAATTACCAGCCCTGATGACCACCATCTGTGAGGTGTGTGAATGAATGAATGAATGAATGACCATCCCTGATGACCACCATCTGTGAGGTGTATGAATGAACATATGAATGTGGAAAGATGTGGGGTTGTTATGGAAGTATCTACATGTGTGTTTGAGTGGTGTGAGTTCATGTAAGTTATGGAAGTATCTACATGTGTGCTTGAGTGGTATGTGTTCATGTAAGTTAGTGAGGCCAGGAGGGTGTGTGGTCAAGTGTGTTTCTGTATATGAGGTATCCATGTATGTGAAGGTGCTGTTAGCATGAGTGTTGTTGAAAGTCAGGATTGTAAGGAAAATTGTGTGTGTGTGTGTGTGTGTGTGTGTTTGTGTAGACAGAGCCCCCCCCCAGGTGGAGGTGTGGGGTAGCACAAGGCCTTTAGAACTTTTTAAAAAAGTGCACAATGCAGCCATCTGGGTATCATCATAGGTCTTTGAACACTCAGCCATCCTGACAGGAATTGTTCCAAAGCTGGTAATAGTTGACCCAAGGCACTGTGTATATCAAAGATGTGCAAACCAGGGTCTGTGGAAGAGAAAAGAACAGAATTAGCTTTAGGGGAAATATTTTTCAAAGGTGGATGCAAAGCATCTGCCCCTCAGGCCCCGAGGGGATTCAGAAAGGAACTGCACATAGTCACACAGTAGGGACAAAAGGGAGGACTGGCTGCCCACACGGGAACCATGACAGGTACCTCTGGGACACGCAGTCTAGACAGGATCTGGGATGACAGCTAGACATGGAGACGACTGATGGACTAGGCAAAACTAGGAAGGACAGCCAAACTGGGAAGACAGAGAAGACTGGACAGTCTTCAGTGACCCAGAGAATGAGACCAAGGCCACATATGATAAGGGCCCCTGAAAAGAAGCAAATTCCACCTGCACCCTGGGGGCTGTGTGAGGAGAAGTAGAAGCCTGGGTCCATTACTGTGCTGCCTCTGGTGACCAGATTGAGGAAGTATCAGGAAGCCCCAAGCCTGGGCCCTTGCAGGTACTGAACCTCACAGCTGGAAAAACTACCAGCATCCACTGAGCACATCTGAGGCTGTCACCTCCCCCCACCCCCGCCCCATTCTTGTCCTTGAAGCCTTCTTAGAAGCCTACTGCCACAGACCTTTTTCAGTTTGTTGTTTAGCAGGGAACAGGAACCTTTTCTTGGCTCGCTTTTCTTACATTTGGTCCGGCCAATCTTCACAGTGACCAAATACTCCACTCCTGTGGTCAACTGTGGTAAAGCAGTTACACTGTTAATTTCCATTCTGCCTGTCCTACATCTGGCCTTCTTTAAGGAAGGACCAAGTGATGACCCCTGTTCACAAAGCAGCCCCTCCCGGCCCTTGCTGATTGAGTCTCCGTGGCAGTCAAGGTCCCTGGCCAGCTGCATCCCTCTGCTGCGGCAGCCACAGAATGCTTCCCCCTTCTCTCTCATTCATCCTCAGGATAAGGCAAGTCGAGTTGCCGAGTAAACACAGAGTACTCCCAGATAGGCACTGCAGTTCTCATCAAGAAGAGAGCTGCCAGGACTCTCACTTATTCCTTCTGAGTCTGTGCAGCCATCTTCTCCTACCCTTGTTCCCAGCCAATCAGAAGCGAGGCAATTTATCACAGCCTCTAAAACTGGTGTGGGGAGTCAAACTGATTCCAGGGATTCACTCCTCATGTCTTAACTCTGCAGCCTTCAGCCAATAATGGAGTGGCCTCCATTTCTTCATTCACGAGGTTCAAATAAGAATTATGGGGCTAGAGAGATGGCTCAGCGGTTAAGAGTGCTGACTGCTCTTGCAGAGGACCCAGGTTCGATTCCCAGCACCCACATGGCGACTAAGAACCATCTTTAACTCCAGTTCCAGGGGAATCCAACGCCCTCTTCTGACCTCTGTGGCATTGCATGACACAGGTGCACCAACCTACATGCAGACAGTACACTCATATACATAAAAAAATAAAATAAATAAAATAAAGAATTGTGCTTGCTTGTCGAGTCTTGTGGGCAAAACAGAAGCATTTCAGCTACCACATTAACAACAAATCTACTGTGTAGCTAGCTATTTTTTTCCCAACTGAAACATGTCCTTTTAGAGAGTAGAGGCAGCTCTAAGATTCAGGAAGCAAATGAAACTTATAAGGTCCCTCCTATCCAAGGTTATAAAGGAGGCTTTTTTGGCTAGCCGAGCTGCCTACAAGATTCCTGGTTTTCTGGAGTCATCATCCACACTGGAATGGGCTGCTCTGTCATGTCACCCATGCTCCTTTAAGTAACCCTCTTAAACTCAAACTCACTGGTTAACTTAAGTTAGACTGAGTAGTCGTTTCCTTCATCCGTTGTCAGTGCCCAATCTGAGGTGAACAGAGGTTTATCCATGTCCCCCCAGGAAGTCATACAATAACATCTAAGAGAATTCCAAAATTTAAGCTACTAAATGTTTCTAACAGAGTGTCTGGAACATTACTGTAGAGAAACCATGGAACTGAGAGAGCCAAGGACGGAAGACTCGTTTGTGCTGAAGACCTTGCTTTATCTCTGGGAGCTGTCACCTGAGATGAACGCCCGCCCCCAAGCCATTTCCTCCTTGAGCTAGTGACAGTGAAAGATTATGATGTGGTCACTAGGTCAGCCACTGAGAACATGTATCCGGGCCAGCCCCTATGGCTGGGCCTGGTCTTTGTAACTCATGCTCAAATTGAAAGCTGTAAGGACAGAGTAGGAAAGCTGAGAAGGCCTTTGTGGAAGGAACTCTCACACATGGAGTGAAACTAAAGAGATTTAGTGTTTCTTGTCTCCAGTCTGGCTTTCTGGGTGAAGGTGTTGGATTAGAGAGCTCTGCATGGAGGTGGGGAGAAGTTCTGGGGAGTGCCCTGCCTCTTGCCCAAATGCCAGGACTACATTACACCGGCATGATGACAGAGACTTCTGCCTCTACCTAGCGAAAATGGAGGCAGAAAGTTCACCATGTTCCCTGGAGGAAGACTTAAGGAAAATCTAAGGCTGGTTCCAGGGGAATGGGCTCAAAGCTGTACTGGAAACCCAGTCTTAGTACCAGTCAGAGAAGCCTCCCCCGTGCAGGCCCTCCTCTGCTGTCCACTTCCTCAGCAGGTCATCGAAGAGCCATTCTACACTTTTTTTTCCTATGTTTTGGAAGAACTGTGTCAGCCACTGACACACTGACTTGCCATAAGCACACTGTATATAGGAAAAAAATACTAAAATCATCTCCATACATTAAACTAACATTCCAATGTGGGAAGTGTTTTATTATTATTATTATTATTATTAGTCTTGATTGTTAAGAATAGGGCCATTCGGGGTGGGAGAGATGGCTCAGTGGTTAAGAGCACTGGCTGCTCTTGCAGAGGACTCAGGTTCAATTTCCAGCACCCACAAGGTGGCTAAGAACTGTCTTAGGCTGAGTGTGTTGGCACATGCCTTTAATCCCAGCACTCGGGAGGCAGAGGCAGGCGGATCTCTGTGAGTTCAAGGCCAGCCTGGTCTACATATCGAGCTCCAGTCCAGCTGGGGCTAAAGGGAGACCCTGTCTCAAAAAGACCAAAAAAAAAAAGGAATAGGGAGAGTAATACTGACAGCAAATAATTTTCTGAGTGCCATTAGGCAGGAGCATTTTGATGAATCCTTCTTCTGACCCACTTTGTAGTTGAGGGAACATGATCCCACAGTTGAGAAGAGCTGAGAGTTGAACCTGGGCCCACCAGCCTGCGATGCCTGTCTATTATCCCCTTGGTATTGTACTGAGAGAGTCATAATTACATCTGGGTATTGTGATGCCCAGAAACTTGTATCCAAGATCTTCCCTTACAAGGGGCAGACCCATGCTGTCTGTCCACTTTTATTTTAAATTACATCAAAAGTTTGCTCATATTTTTCAATCTTTTTTATTCTGAGACAGGGTCTGACTATGTAGCCCTGGTTGGCCTGCAACTCACTATGTAGACCAGAATGGCTTTGAACTGACAGAGATCCGCCTGGCTCGAACCTCCTAATTGCTGGTATTAGTATTAAAGGTGTGTGCTACCACCTCATAAACTATTCTTTACCAGTTAACCATTAATATTAATGGGTTAATTTCTCATGGTATACCTTAGACTCTCAGCTTTAGCCTCAAGAAGCTGATTCAGCCGGGCACGGTGATGCACGCCTTTAATCCTAGCACTTGGGAGGCAGAGGCAGGTGGATCTTTGTGAGTTCAAGGCCAGCCTGGTCTACAGAGTGAGCTGGGGCTACAGGGAGACCTTGTCTCAAAAAAAAAAAAAAAAGAAAAGAAAAAAAGCTGATTCAAGAGAGAAGGCTGAAGGAGGACAGTGACATCTTGTGGTCAAGGTTTATAACAGACTAGGACCCAATCTGCTGTAATGAGAGGCTCACTGACCTGGGCATCACACTAACTGCCATCCTTTCCTCAGGGTGTGTTCTCCTGTTCCAGCTGTCTGTTCTTCTGTCTGGCTCAAGAACTTTTAGTGAATTATTTCTTCCCCAATCTGGTTAAACTAATACGTAGTTTACAATCTGACCTTGAGAGAACTTTGGATAAATAAGTGTAGTTTTCCAACAACTTAATTCCTCTACCATCTTTCAGTGATTGCAATTCACAAAAACAGTGTGTGTAAAACAAAACAGAAGGTGCTAGGCATGGTTGCACTTGCCTGTAATCCCAACACACACACACACACACACATACAGGAGGAGGCTGAGACGAGAGGCCGAGGATGGACATGTCCAGGCTAACCTGGGCTATACACAGAGACTATCTCAAAAAAGAGGAAGCTGATCTCTGCTGCCTCCCCTCACTCCAAAAACCTGTAATTTCAAATGTCTCAAACACAGAAAATCCAGTCTAATTTTACAGACTTGGCCAGAGATTAAAAAAAAAAAATACTGCTGGAATTGAGAAATCTAGAGAGAATATGTTTTGTCAAATAAGACCATTAAAGAAAGCAAGCCATCCTCATTGCTGCTCTTTGGTAGGGAGAATGAAATGCAGTTCTTCCCAAATAATAGTGAAGAATGTCTGCAAAGAATCAGCTTCTGGCCAAGAGAAAAGGAGTTAGGGGAGGCTCCAAGACCAGCCTCTGATACAAGAAGCTATGGTGACTGTGGACCCTGCACAGCTCAGAAGTGCACCAAGTGCACATACTTCAAGTTAAGCTGCTCCCCTTGAAGTGACCAGGGAGCCCTGTCAAGATCCCAATGCTTCTGAAAGAGAAAGCTGAGGATCCTGCTGACATCCAGGAAAACCAAGGCACAAACCTGCATCTGACTTTGAATCAGCTTCTGAACTTGAAACCAGTAGGTATCATTGCTGGCATTGTTGAAGGACTGAATGAAGAAGTCAAGTGTTGGGTTCATATTTTTCATGCTCATGGTCTTCTCCTGGAAGCCTCCCCACCTTTGGAAGTGCCCCAGTGTTCCCACCACGAGAGTCACCAGCAGAGGCAAGGAGGTCCTCCAGCCTCTGGCCTCCATCTCCACAGCCTCAGAAGGGACTTATCTGCATCTCTGCCAGAATGGAAGTAGCAGGAACAGTTCTCCACTCTTCCACAGCAGTCTCACCAGCACAAGATTTCCAGGGAGACAGATTTTCCTGCACTTAAACAGAAGGGGGACCCTAAGTTCATTGTTCCAAGGCTCCAAGAAGACTAGCTAGGGAAATCTTCCCAACATGCTACCCAGCCCACTCCCGAGCAGGGTTCCACCCACTTTAAAAGTCCATTATGGGGGCTGCAGAGATGTCTCACTTATTCTTCCAGAGGAGCTGGGTTCGATTCCCAGCACCCACATGGCAGCTAACAACCATCTGTAACCCGGGTTCCAAGGGAATCCAACACTCTTGTCTGACCTCCATGGGCGTTGCATGAAAGGGGGCTCTCATACATGCAGGTAACACACTCATGCACACTTAAAAATAATAAACTTTGTAAATGTCTATTCTGCTCTTTAGTAACGAAGGCAGGAGGAGTTTCTACACACCTGCCAAGGGATGCAGGCCCCTTCCCTTGCCTACACACCTAGCGTGGAAGAAATCCCTAGATGAGAACTTTCAGATGTAATTGACCAAGGGCACCATGTGTGTGTGAAATTTTATAAAGAAGACAATATTTGAACTGAGATATAAGGAATCAACCACTTGGAACTGGGATAGTACATTCCAGCCAGCATCCCCTGTGCATCCTAAAAGGCAGGTTCCCTCTACTCACCTGCTACCCCCTTGTCACAGATTTCTCCCTGCTGGGTTCCACTGTGCCCACAGGTTCTGGTGCTGTCTCTTAGTATCCTGTTGTGATCCAGCAGGGCTTTGTGAGGTAACCAACCCCAAGCTCCCTATGAGAAAAGAATAAGCTTTGAGACTTATTTAGAAATTAACCCTGAAGGCCCCTGCAAGTAATATGTCAACTGTACATAGAAACTCACTAAAGTACCCTGTTTAAATAAGATGTCTTGCTCCTGAAAAAGAACAATAGTAAGATAATCAAAGAAATCTAGGGCTAGGGAGATGGCTCAGTAGATAAAGTGCTTGCTGGGCAAACATGAAGACGGGAGTTCGGAACCCCAAATACCCAAGTAAAAGCTAGGCTTAAAAGTGAATGGCTATAACCCTATGTTTGGGGGCAAAGATGAATGGATCCCAGGAGCTCACTGGCCAACCACTGTAGCCCGAATGGCAAGCTCCAGGTCTGATGAGAGACCCTGTCTCAAAAAATAAGGTGGAGGGGTGTGCTGGAGAGATGGCTCAGCAGTTAAGAACACTTGCTGCTCTTGGAGAGGACCTAGGTTCAATTCCCAGCACATATATGGCTGGTAACAACCATCCATAACTCCAGTTCCAGGAGATCCAACGCCCTCTTCTGACCTCCTCAGGGATTGCAGTCATAGATGCACATACACATATGCAGACAATACACTCATTCATACACAAAATAAAAGTTATAAATTAAAAAATAAGGTAGTGAGCAATTCAGGAAGACATTTCAATGTCAACCTCTTAACTCCATGCACATCTGCACCAGTGAACACACAAACACACACACACACACACACATACACATACAGACACAATAAATATGAATGTCTATTAGTAAATGTTTGTAAAAACATTAACGTCTTAGTTTGACCCTTGTACCTAGATTATAAGATGTTAACATTTGGGGAAGTAAAAGACATAGGACAAGATTTTAGACTGTTTTGTTTTGTTTTTTTTTTTTGTTTTTTTTTGTTTTTGCAAGCTTTCTGTAAGTCTGAGACTGTTTCAAAATGAAGTTAAAATTTCCCAAACTAAATAATATATTGATCTGGGAGAAGTTAGCATGAGATGGTAGGCAAAACGCATGTCTTATTATGCTGCCCTCTGGAGATTCTGATGGTATTAATCTCCTGGAGAGAGCCCAGATTTCTTCACCTCCTTAAAATATAAAAATGGAGAAAAATAACCATGATAGCTAGGTGGATGAAGGGAAAGAACTTCCTCCTATGTCAGACATTGGTGATGTCTCAGAAATGTCTCTGTGCTTCTTTCCTGACTTTAATTCGAATGCTGGAGCCATGGTCTGTTGAGCCCCAAGGCCTATGCTTATTCATCCTCCATTGTGACAGCATACAATCATGCTAGGTTACATTGTAGCATGCACACTGTACTCTACAGGGATCTAGGACCTGTCCAGCTGGCAGAGGTGGCATGTAGTAAGGGGTCAGTTACCCAGCGTAACAGGCCATGGAGAAAGCACACACATTAAAGCACAGTGAGAGGACATGTGGCAGGGTGCAATTCCAAATAGAATGGCCCTTTATTCAAATGCAACATGTCATTATACAGTACCATGACATCACCTCCCAGGGGCCAATACCAGACCCTTGTAGCATAACATCATCCCATTTCATGGGCATAAACAGAGAGGTCTGTGACATTCATTCATGTCTCTGGAACAGGCTGGCTGGAATATTAACTCACACACATACTTAAGTTCAGATCAGACACACCCATATCTCCCCCTTTTTGTATTTGCTTCTGAGCTCAGAGAGCATCATAGAAGTAGTGATCAATTACCTTTGTCTGGCCTGAATGGCTATGAGTGTTCTGTAAAAATACTAAGATTAATTAATTCCCAAATAAAAACTTAGTACAGAGAAAACCAACCAGTAGATACCAGCAACATTTACATGAACCCAAATAGCAAATATCTGTGTCCAATTTTACACAGGGAATTTGGTTATACGCCAAAGTCTCAAGTCCAGCTGGAAAGGCCTGCACATATAATCATGCTCACCACATGAAAGTCCAGTCCGTATTTGCTGTGATCTCACAATTTACCTCCCCTTCAGCCCTTACAATCTGGTGCACCCCTTTTTCTGGGAGTGGTCCCTGGGCCTTGGAGAAGGGGGCAAGAGAGGGTGAGAAGTAAAATGATCCATTTTTCTTTGAAGTGACACATTGGATCCTTGGGTGTGTCCAAGTTTTTCTTACAATGGGCTGGCGGCTCATCCAGGGGTTCTTTTTTAATTCTACTAATAAAACACAAATAACAAGAAGTACAGGCACTTAAACATTAACTACCATGACAAATCACAATATGGGCGCAGACACAAATGTTTAGATGGTGTTTTAATCTAAGAACTGCGAAGTTTTGTGCAAAGAGATGGCAATAGCTTTCTATTGTTGCCTATAACATCTTTTAGCCACTAGAGATGGAGAGGGTGTAAGCTTATGATATTAGTCGTGTGCTACCCCCAAAAGGAGCTGACTATATAGCCAATTAGATTTTTGGGGTGTACCAGAATTAGGCTGCCAATAACTGTGTTATTTCCAGGCAAGCAAGGCATAGCTGATGAGTCTTGCTTGACTCAGGAGAACATTTCCTTCCAGTGATATGCATAATGCTTTCTAGCATTATTAAGATCAACTGTCCATTTGCAAGGCAAGATCTCAACATACTTTTTCCTTTTCATGCCAAGAGCGTATTGTCTTCAGTGGTAGGGTTTTATCGTGCTTTTCTGTGTGCACCCCAACATCACAGGCAGATAATCTTTGTTGTGGGGGGCTTTTAGAACCCCTTAGCCAACAGTAAAGTAGCCCATAATGAGTACTAAAAGTTTTGTCTCGCCTGACCATAAAGCAAAATTTAGAGGTAGGGCATTATTCCAAAGGGACAGGAACAAATATCCATGTCACCATAATTTCTGGATGCTTAGACAAATCAGCTACCTACCCTACTGTACCAAAGCCCTCCTTCACTATTATGTTTTATTTAACCATTAAGCTTTTTTTTTTTTTTTTTTTTTTTTTTTTTTTTTGGTCTTGTCAAGACAGGGTCTCCTGTAGCTCCAGCTATCCTGGAACTCATATGTAGACCAGGCTGGCCTTGAACCACAAAGGCTGCCTGCCTCTGCCTCCCAAGTTGCTAGGATTAAGGCATGCACCACCAAGCCCGGCACCATTAAGTTTTTTAAAGATTTTTTGATTACATCTCCGGCTTTGGTACTTATTTTTAATTATATTTATTTATTTAATGTGTTTAGTTTTTTGGGGGGTGAAGACATAGAAAACCCACAACAGATTCATGCTGTCAGTCATTAAAGGGTCCACCAGCTAGGTCCATAAAGAATAATTGTCATAATAATTGACTCTTAACCCAGAGAGATGCCAGCAGGAACAGTTAGCTGGACTTCTGTCCCTGGGACTCAAGTAGCCTGAGATCCCTTTATGTGTCACCCTGTGTGTCCATTCCCTGTTAAGTGGACTTTTCTCAGACTTCTCCAGTTTCTCCTTGATGTTCAGATGGACCAGTCTCTCTGCTGGTGTCTCCTGGTCCATCATTTATAGTCCAAGGACAGACACTTCATCTCACAGGCTCTGTTTGTAGGGATACACAAACAAACCTTTTTCCCAAGGTTAGGAGAGGATCTGGACCCTTCCATTGCCCAGACATTAGCTCACATTAAAGTACCATGGCACTTCATTATGCCCTGTTAGAGGGCTCCAATGCTTATAGATTGGAGTTATCATTTCTGATTTTAAAATTGAAAAATTGACAAAAAATTCAGAGTAGAGAGTGCTCTGTAAATTACATCCAGGAAGGAGTCACATTCCCCTCCCCCTTTTTGTATTTGTACCATGAACAGAACAGTCTCTCTTGTTCTTTATACTCCTATATCTTGATCAATAATTTTTTAAGACAGGAGTAGCATTACAGACCAATAGAAAGGAATCAAGTTGTGAAAGTCTGCTAAGCCCATCCAAACTGTGTTCTATTGGACTATACACTATTGGTTTAAGGAGGTAAAATACAGTCTTTCTTGGGCCAAATTATCTTTGTAGGCAAAGGAAATATCAAGGTAATATTTGTACAACACAGAAAAGTATGGAGAGCACTTATGTACATTCAATCCCAAAGCTGTCACCGGGAATCTACTACAAGTTAGGAGTAAATCAAATATTAATAACAATTTATGGGGCTCAGTGGTTAAGAGTGCCAACTGCTCTTGCAGAGGACCCAGGTTTGATTCCCAGCACCCACATGGCAGCTAAGAACAGTCCTTAACTCCAGTTCCAGGGGAATCCGACACTTTCTTCTGACTTCCACGGCATTGCACAACACAGGTGCACCAACCTACATGCAAACAGTACACTCATACACATAAAAAATAATAAATAAATAAATGATTTTTTTAAAGAAGAGTATTGCAAAGATGATTCTCTTCATCATCTGAGATGCCTTTGAAGTCTATGCTATCTGAAAAATCTTCCTGTTTCTCATCTCTTTTTCCCTTTAAATTCTGTCTTTCTTCCAGATCAGCTCTTTTTTTCCAGTCTTTCAGCCAACTATGTAACTTTATTATAGCCACTTCATTGCCTATGAGCTCATTTGCATTCTGGGGTTGGTATTTTTCTCTCCAAAGCATGTCTTCAGTTCCAGAATCTTTGGAAGAATCTAGCTTTATCCCATAAGATTTGTTTCTTTTGTCAAGTTCTTCTGACTTCCCACTCATCTTTTTGGAACTTACTGAATATTCATTTGATTTCTTTCTTTTTGACTTTTGGCTTCCTGTTTCCACTCTTTTCATTTTAGTTTCTTTTTCACTAGTATCAGGGTTTACTTGTGAACTTTCTTGTTTACCATGACACTCAGAAAGTACCTGGTCCTCAATTCGTTTTTTTAGAAGCAAGTGAAAATATTTTCTCAAAGAAAATTCAGGATTTGACCATAAGATTTCCTCCAGCAAAAGATTTCTTATTTTCTTAGTGAAATCCTTCCTTGTGCTCCTAAACAGAACAGCAAAATTTCTTTGGGGATTTGAATTCAAGGTTGAAAATTCACCAAGAGCAATAACACATTTTGAGTGATCTGTTACTTTAGTATTCAATTCTTTAAATTTAGTTAACAGAGGACAAGAGGGTTGTTTCAAATGCCATAACCAATACTCATCATCCTTCCGCTGCACATGAAGAACCCTCTGGAAACTGTTGTTCACTGCATTCTACATATCCACTGCAGAAGCTTTCTTTGCTATTTGTCATTTCAATGAATCTGGTAAACCACTCATTAGAAAAAAATCATGCTTTGTGAGCCGGACGTGGTGGCGCATGCCTTTAATCCTAGCACTTGGGAGGCAGAGGCAGGCGATCTTTGTGAGTTCAAGGCCAGCCTGGTCTACAGAGTGAGTTCCAGGACAGCTGGGGCTACAAGGAGACCCTGTCTCGAAAAAACAAAAAAAAATCATGCTTTGCTTTAAATTGTATATCACAATCCTGAGATTTTTCAGATGCATCTTGACTGCTTTCCTCAAAACCAAGGACAGGACCAGCTGCTTGTTTAGCCTTTTTGGCAAGAAATAAAGGAGCTATTTTCATTTTTCCAGGTATGTTTTTAGAAGGATTAATTTTTTTCCAAGTACATCACCCAAACACTGAGGTTTCTTCTGAATTTTCTCTAGTCGCTTTATAGAAGTCAAACTCGAATCTATTAGTATTACAGAGTCATCGGTCTCTGGTGATTTTTCCCTTTCACGAAGCATCTGATGTCTAGAGGAACTCCTTAAAGGGATCAACTATTTCTTTTTTGTTTGTTTGTTTGTTATTTTTTTGAGGGATTCACAATATAAGAGCAAATTTGTTTTCAGATCACATGGACGTTGCTCAGTTTGCCATACAATTAGGTAAATGGTGCTAGCATCCACAGATGAGGGATACCATTCATTGTTTGTTTTTCTGGGACAGTGTTACTTCACTCAGCATGATAATCTTCTAGTTCCATCCATTTACCTGCAAAGTTCATAATGTCATCTTTCTTTACCACTGCATAGAACTCCATTGTGTAGATGTACCACATTTTCTCTATCCACTGGTCAGTTGAAGGGCACTTGGGTTGGTTCCATCTCCTTGCTATTGCGAAGAAAGCTGCAATAAACATGGCTGTGCATGTATCTCTGCAGTAAGATGAGTCTTGTGGGTACATATCCAGGAGTGGTATGGCTGGGTCAGGTAGCAAGTGTATTCCAAGTCTTCCAAGGGTTCTCCAGACTGCTTTCCATAGTGGCTATACAAGTTTACATTCCCACCAGCAGTGGATGAGTGTTCCCCTTTCCCCACAACCTCTTCAGCACTTGGTATCATTTGTTTTCTTGATCCTACCCAGTCTTAGTGGAGTAAGATGATATCTTAAAGTGAACACTTCTTTTTTATTTTATTTATTTATTTTATTTGTATGAATGTACTGTCTGCATGTAGGTTTGTGCACCTGTGTTGTGCAAAGCCACGGAGGTCAGAAGAGGGCATCAGATTCCCCTGGAACTGGAGTTCTGGAATTGGAGTTACGGATGGTTCTCAGCTGCCATGTGGGTGATAGGGATTGAACCTGGGTCCTCTGCAAGAGCAGTTGGCACTCTTAATTGCTAGACCATTTCTCCAGCCCCAGTGAACACATCTTAAGATGTTTCTCAGCCATCTCTAATTCCTCACTTGTGAAGTCTCTGTTCAGCTCTTTGCTCCATCTATTGAGTGGGTTGTTTGTTTTCTTTCTTCTTTGTTTTTTGAGTAGTTTATATATTCTGGAAATCAATGCTTTGTCAGATGTATCTGAGGTGAAGGTTTCCT
>VZQC01007772.1:1755242-1769303 GCA_009823505.1 Rhizomys pruinosus | reverse complement strand
AAAAAAAAAAAAAAAAAAAGACCCTATCTTAAAACTAGCAAACAAGGGGGCTGGAGAGATGGCTCAGCAGATAAGAACACTGAAGGCTCTTGCAGAGGACTTGGGTTCAATTCCCAGCACCTAACAACCATCCCTAATTCCAGTTCCAGGGGAATCCAATGACCTCTTTTGATCTCCTAGGGCACTGCATGACAGGTACACGTACATACATGTAGGCAATACACTCATATACATAAAATAAAAAATAAAAGTATTTTTTGACAGAATCTCCCTACATAGGGAGCTACATAGAGGCTAGCTGGGGGCCACGGGGAGACCCTGTCTCAAAAAGACCCCCCAAAATAAATAAAACTCCAATGCTTGAAGAATTTCCCTTCCCAGCTAATAACACATGTAGAATGCTACAACTTTCAAACAAAAACAAAACTTTACCTAATGGGGCTCTCTGAATCGGAGGGTACCGTTATTAATTCTGCCGTGTAGCGGCCATGCTTTTCTGGTGTGCTGGCTGCTCTTGGAGTAGAAGCCTTCACTGGACTAGCATCCTGGGCATCTTCAGAATCAGTACCTCCAAGGGTTCTTGTAGCAAGTCTCCTGCTACTTCTTACAGATCTCCTGGTTGATTTGGGTGTAGAAGCACTGACAGGTCTGTTTTCAGGCTCAGCTTTAGAATGTTGGACCTTATCCCTGAATGGTTTGCTGCTTTTTCTTAATGATTTATTCTTGTTACAGACAGAAATTTTTAGAGGATCGTCATTTGCTGTATCTTCACAAAGAAGACTTCCACTATTAAACAACATACTGCTTTTGAAAGCTGCTGATTTCTTTTGTCTTAAACTCATTCTAAGGCTATTTTGATTTTGTTTATATTTTAAGGAAAAGGTTGTTTCTGTCTTTGGCATATTTTCTTCTCTGTTTTCACCTAAAGTAGTCCTTGTAGCTAATGTTTTCTTACCCTGTTTCTTGAGCTTTTTACTTCTTTCCCTAGGAAAACTCCCCTTATCAGTATGTGACTGTGAATTCCCATGATTTGAAAACATTGGAATATTAGGATTTTTCATGATTTTTTTGGAATTATTATCTCTTTCTTCATTTGAAGATTTTTCACTGAGGTCCTTCTGTTTATCCAAAAGTTTCTTGACCCCATCTTTAGGTGTTTCTGATGGCAGCTGCCTAAACGCTTTCATAAACTGTTGTCTTTCTTCTAGCGTACATTTTGGTTTTGCAGCTTCAGAACTCCCAGCCTCCAGCACGGCCAATTCTAATTCTTCCTCTGGTATAACAACATTAGATTTCCTTTTCTGAACTGTCTGTTCGTTTTCAGGATCTGACAGACTACTCTCCAACTCAGATTGTTTTTGTTTCAAGAAAATTGCGGGTATTTTCCCTTTCTTTTTGGGTGGAGTGGGGTGAACTTGGACGTGAACAGTGACTGTCTTAAAGCGTAACTCCTGGGAGAGCTCACAGTTTTCTGATTCACTTATATAACCACTTTTAACTGTTTCAACAATTTCAGAAGGAACACGAATTGGCATTGTAGAGTCAGGTACTTCTTCCACTTCGGTTTCTTTGTGACTTTTTAAAAATTCCTCATATGAGACAGTTATTGTACTATCATTTAAATCGGCTCTTTCAGTTACGTGATCACTGGAGAGTGCATGATCTGTAGTCCTCTCATTTTCATTAGCTAGAGGAGGCTTTGTCTGTTTACTATCTTTACCATCTTTTTTAAGCAGATTTATTTCTTCTGCCACGGGGAAGCTTTCAGACACATCTATCACATCGCCATATTTCCTTTTTCTCGTTTTTTTGCCAGAATTTCTTGTGGCACCTTGTTTAGGATTTACTTTCTTAAAACATTTTTTGGAGGTGATACTAATTGACTGCTTTTTGCTATCTTGAATGCTTTTGGCAAGAACCTCCACATGTTTCTTGTAAAGTAAAAGAGAAGTACTACTTTCTTCAAAATCATTTAAACTACAATCCTCCTTGCTATCATCACTATTAATTTCAATTGGAGAGTCATTCTCAATTTTAATATTATTCAGTTGATGAGACAAATTAACTCTCTTTCCTTTCTTCTTAAATTCTGTATTTGAGAACACTTCCAAAGGTAAGCTACAATCTTTGCTATTATCAACAAGCAATGGAGTAGATGGCTTTATCTTGTACTCTTTTGTTGGTTTTAACTTCTCTTTTGTGGGTGAAGTCTTTCTAAAATAATGCAGAATATTGCTGGGTTTTGGTGGAGAGAAAAACTTGTCTCCAGTCTTCCTTATTGGTGATAAATATTTGGTAATTGTTTCACAGGAAGAGCTGTCATCATCTTTTCTTCGCTTTCTGCATGGCTAGCAATTTAAAGGGGGAAGAAAAGCACTTATTTCAAGTAAAATTATATAATATGAACTATAAACACAGATTTAATGGGTTAAATAATTACTTAGAAAAACAAAAAGGCCACTTTATTTGTATATGTGGAAGTGTGCATGATGCATTTGAAGGAGCATATGGAGGCAGGAGGAAGATGTCAGCTGTCTTAGTCACTATGCTCAGCCTTATTCGCTGGCCAGTAAACCCCAGCAAGCCTCCTGATTTGGGCCCCCATGGCACTGCGGTTATATAGGCTTGCATAGCCATGCCGAGCTTTTTACATGGGTGCTGGGGATTTGAACTCAGGTCCTCATGCTTGCATAAGAAGCACTCTTGCCAGACCTGGTAGCACATGCCTTTAATTGCAGAACTCACAGAGATCTGCCTGCCTCTGCCTCCCAAGTGCTGGATTAAAGGTATGTGCCACCATGCCAGCTTGTATATTTTTCTATTGAAACAAAAGTAAAAGCACTATACTTACAAGAAAATTATAAATTTCTACTGGCTTCTTTTTTGCCTTTGGTTTTTGTTTGTTTGTTTTTTCGAGACAGGGTCTCCCTGTAGTCCCAGCTGTCCTGGAACTCACTCTGTAGACCAGGCTGGCCTTGAACTGACAAAGATCTGCTTGCCTCTGCCTCCCAAGTGCTAGGATTAAAGGCATTCTTTTTTACCTTTGAATAGCACCATCCACCTTACAGAATCTACAATGAATGTAGAGTCTCCATCAAAGGATGTGGAAACTGACATAGGTTACAGCCTATGCCAACATAAACAACTTATAAAACATTTGCATTCCATTCCAATTTTACCTCTTTAGTTAAAAATAAATACTCCTAAATCAGACAGCAGCTGTGCAAGAATTAAGGTCGACAATTGACAAATGGGACCTCATTAAACTCAAAAGCTTCTGTATATCAAAAGAAACAATCAAGGAAATTAAGAGAAAACCCACAGAGTGGGAGGAAACCTTCACAGCAGATACATCTGACAAAGCATTGATTTACATAATATATAAACTACTCAAAAAACAAAGAAGAAAGAAAACAAATGAATCACTCAAAAGATGGAGCAAAGAGGCCGGGCGTGGTGGCGCACGCCTTTAATCCTAGCACTTGGGAGGCAGAGGCAGGCGGATCTCTGTGAGTTCAAGGCCAGCCTGGTCTACAGAGTGAGTTCCAGGATGGCTGGGACTACAGGGAGACCCTGTCCAAAAAAAAGACCAAAAAAAAAAAAAAAAAAAAGATGAGCAAAGAGCTGAAAGAACTTCACAAGTGAGGAATTAAGGATGGCTGAAAACATCTTTAAAGTGTTCCAACATCACTAATAATTAAGGAAATGCACTTAAAACCATTTTATCTCACGGGGCTGGAGAGATGGCCCAGCAGTTAAGATGCACTGGACCGCTCTTACAGAGACCTGGGTTCGATCCCAGCACCCATGGCGGCAAGAACCATCTGAAACATCCAATCAGGAGAACTCCCAGTCCAGGGGAGTCGACACCCTCTTCTGACCTCCACGGCATTGCACGACACAGGTGCACATACTTGCATGCAGACAGTACATTCATACACATACAGAAATAAATTAAAAAAAAAAAAAAAGATATCATCTCACTCCAATAAGACTGGCTAGGATCAAGAAAACAAATGATCGGGGGCTGGAGAAATGGCCTAGCGGTTAAGAGCGCCGACTGTTCTTGCAGAGGAACCGGGTTCGATCCCCAGCACCCACATGGCGGCTGAGATCCCCAGCACCCACATGGCGGCTGAGAACCGTCTGTAACTCCAATTCCAGGAGAACTCCAGTTCCAGGGGAATCCGACGCCCTCTTCTGACACATAAATAAATAAATAAAATAAAATAAAATAAAATAAAATAAAATAAAGAAAACAAATGATACCAAGTGCTGGAGAGGTTGTGGGGAAAGGGGAACACTCATCCACTGCTGGTGGGAATGTAAATTTGTACAGCCACTATGGAAAGCAGTGTGGAGAACCCTTGGAAGACTCAAAATGAGCTTACCACCTGACCCAGTCATACTACTCCTGGGCATGTGCCCACAAGACTCATCTTACCGCAGAGATACATGCACAGCTATGTTTATTGCACTCTGTTCTCAATAGCAAAAAGCTGGAATCAGCTGGGCGTGGTGTTGCACGCCTTTAATCCTAGCACTTGGGAGGCAGAGGCAGGCGGATCTTTGTGAGTTCAAGGCCAGCCTGGTCTACAGAGCGAATTCCAGGACAGCTGGGGCTCCAGGGAGACCCTGTCTCAAAAAGACCAAAAAAAAAAAGACAACATCATGGATTTTGCAGGTAAATGGATGGAAGTAGAAGATATTATGTTAAGTGAAGCAACACAGTCCCAGAAAAACAAACGACAAATGGTATCCCCTCATCTGTGGATGCTAGCACCAATAACCTAGTTGTAAATATTTCTTGTTGGGAGTGATGAATATTGGAAAGAACAACAACAACACCAACAACAGAAAAGAGTGCATCAAAGAACTGACTGAAATGGTGAATCTGGTGGGGTGGAAGGGTTGGAAGGAGGACATGGGTCTAGATTCGATTTATAACATCATCTTGTACAAATATATATATATATAAAACAATAAATTTGAAGAAATAAAAAATACATAATTCTAAGGATTTCTTTTTTAATATTTATTGTATATGTATTAGTGTATTGCCTGCACGTGTGTAAGTGCACTTGTCTTGTGCAATGCTGGCAGAGGTCAGAAGAAAGCATCAGATGCCTTGGACCGGAGTTATAGGTGTTTGTTAGCTGCCATGTGGGTGCTTGGGTCCTTTGCAAGAGCAATCAGTGCTCTTAACCACTGAGCAATCTCTCCAGCCTCATTCTAAGGACTTCTAAGAAGCAATTATTTTAGTTAAGCCCAGGATGCCAAAATGTACTAAATTAAGTAGAAATCATGGTGAAAGATCATCAAAAGAACACTTGCCTGGGCTGGAGAGATAGCCTAGCAGTTAAGAGCACTGACTGCTCTTGCAGAGGACCCGGGTTAGATCCCCAGCACCCACATGGCGGCTGAGAACCATCTGTAACTCCAATTCCAGGTGAACTCCAGTTCCAGGGGAATCAGACACCCTCTTCTGACCTCCGAGGCAATGCACGACACAGGTGCACAAACCTGCATGCAGACAGTACATTCATAGACATAGAAAATAAATAAATAAATAAATAAATAAATAAATAAATAAATAAATAAATAAATAAAACACTTGCCACAAGTCTAGTATTTTAATTTGCTACAACTGCTACTGCTCAACTTCTGCACTAGACAGTACCACCCTCCTGGCATCAAGGTGACTAATGCTAAGCATAGTCACATTCCTGTTAGTCATGTCAGTAACTTGCAGTCTGCAATGATACCTGCATCTAGGCAACCTGAACAGAAATTATAACAAGTCCAGGCGTGTCTGACAAAGATGGGAGAGGCAATGGGCTCAAAATGGAAAATCAAGAACTGACAATACTATCAAGATAACATAATTTTCAATATCCTAGCTAGGGGCTGGGAGAGTAATTGCCTAGCATGTAAAAGCTGTCTAGTGCAGAAGTTGAGCAGTAGCAGTTGTAGCAAATTAAAATACTAGGCAGAGGGAGGTGGATCTCTGTGAGTTCAAGGCCAGTCTGGTCGACAGTGAGTTCCAGGACAGACAGAGCTACAGGGAGACCCTGTCTCAAAAAGACAAAAAAAAAAAAAAAAAAAAAGCCCTGGATTTGATCCCCACTAGTGCATAAAACCAGGCATAGTGGTGCATGCCTGTAATCCCAGCACTGGAGACTTGGAGGCAAGAGGATCTGAAGTTCAAAGTGATCCTGGAGTACATAGTGAGTTTGAAGACAGTTTTGGCTACATAAGACCCCAACTTAAAACAACAACAAAAATAAACAAGCCAAGCATTGTATTCCATGCCTTTAACCTCACAGATGGTTCTCAGCCGCCATGTGGGTGCAGGGGATCGAACCCGGGTTCTTCTGTTAAGAGCAGATCGCACTCCAACCACCGGAACATCTCTTCATAGCCCCGAATTTTTTTATTATTATTATTATTTATTTATTTTATTATTTTTGGTCTTTTCGAGACAGGGTCTCCCTTTTCTCTTGACCTCGCCCGGCATTGCACTACATGGGTGCACAGACCTGCATGCAGACAGTACATTCATACACATAAAAAAATAAAATAAAATAAAATAAAATAAAAGAACTGTCTTTAACTCCAGTTCCAAGGGAATCTGACACCCTCTTCTGACCTCCACAGCATTGCATGACACAGGTGTACAAACCTACATGCAGACAGTACATTCACACAAAGATAAATAAATAAATAAATAGATAGATAGAAAAGACCAAAAAAATAAAAATAAAAATAAATAAAGACAGTTCTCAGCCACCATGTGGGTGCTGGGAATCGAACCCAGGTCCTGTGCAAGAGCAGTCAGTGCTCTTTTTTTTTTTTTTGGTCTTTTTCTAGACAGGGTCTCCCTGTAGCCCCAGCTGTCCTGGAACTCGCTCTGTAGACCAGGCTGCCTTTGAACTCACAGAGATCCGCCTGCTTCTGCCTACTGTTCTAAACTTAGAAGATTAAAAATGTCTAAGCCTGGGGGCTGGAGAAATGGCCTAGAGGTTAAGAATAACGACTGCTCTTGCAGAGGACCCGGGTTCAATCCCCAGCACCCACAAGGTGGCCTAAGAGAACCGTCTGTAAACTCCAATTCCAGGAGAACTCCAGTTCCGGGGAAATCCGAAGACCCTCTTCTGACCTCCGCCGGCATTGCACAACACGGGTGCACAAACTACAGCAGACAGTACATTCATACACATACCAAAAAATAAAAAATTTTTTAAATTTTATTGTATGTGTATGAGTTGTCTTTACATTAAAAAGAAAAAAAGTCTAAGCCTGTCTTTAAATTTTTTTTAATTTATTTATTTTTATTTATTGTGTAGAGTGTACTTGTCTGCATTCAGGTTTGTGCACCCGTGTCGTGCAATACCGCAGAGGTCAGAGAGGGTGTCGGGGATTCCCCTGGAACTGGAGTTTCCTGGAATTGGAGTTACAGACGGTTCTCAGTCGCCATGTGGGTGCTGGGGATCAAACCCGGGTCCTCTGCAAGAGCACTCAGTGCCCTAACCGCTAGGCTTATCTCTCCAGCCCCTAACCTGTCTTTAGAAAACCTTCTAGGGGCTGGAGAGATGGACCTAGCGGTTAAGAGTGCCGACCGCTCTTGCCAAGAGGACCCGGGTTCGATCCCCAGCACCCACATGGCGGCGAGAGAACCATCTGAAACTCCAATTCCAGAGAAAACCCAGCTCCAGGGGAATCGAGACCCTCTTCTGACCTCCGCGGCATTGCACGACACGCGGGCACAAACTTGCATCAGCTAGTACATTCATACACAGACAGAAATAAATAATAATAATAAAAAAAATTAAAAAAAAAAAATAGAAAGACCTTCTCGGGGCTGAGAGATGGCCTAGCGGTGTAAGCGCCGACCGCTCTGACAGAGGACCGGGTCGATCCCAACACCCACGGCGGCCAAAGAACCGGCTGAACCTCCAATTCCAAGAAACTCCAGTTCCAGGGAATCCGGAGACCCTCTTCTGACCTCCGCGCATTGCACGACAAGGGTGGACAAACCTACATGCAGACAGTACATTCATACACATACAAAAATAAATAAAAAAAATTTTAAATTGTTTTTATTTTTTTTTTATGTATATTTGTGTACATATGTGTGGAGGGGGATTTACATGTGCCCAAGGTCAGAAGAGGGCGTTAGATTCTCTTGGAACTGGAATTCCAGACTATTGTTAGCTGCCATGTAAGTGATAGGAATCAAAACCCAGGTCCTCTGCAAGGAGCAACCAGTGCTCTTAACTGCTGAACTATCTCTCCAGCCGCCAGAACTTGTCTTAAACAGTGGAAACAATGTAACAACTTATTAAAGCCCTTAAATTTGGCCTAAAAATTCACCAATTTTAAGCAAGTATGTATACAAAAACAAAATGGTGAAAATTAGTTAATAAATATATCAGATACCACTTTATTGGATGCCAAAAAATTACTTTACTGGTCAGGCTTGGTGGATACACCTTTGATTCTAGCACTGAAGAGACAAAGGCACAGGCAGGTGGATCTCTGTGAGTTCAAAGCCAACCCAACCGTGATCTACATAGTAGTTCCTGCCACTAGTGAGTGAGACACTGTCTCAAAATAAATTTCAGAGGAGCAGAAAAGAATTGTAAGAGCCAGAGTTAGTGATGGACTGATGGATGATCACAAGGAAACAAGAGACAAGAGTCTTCCAGGCGGGCTGGAGAGATTGGCCTAGCGTTAAGGCGGGACCGCTCTTACAGAGGAACCCGGGTTCCATCCCCAGCGCCCACATGGCGGCCGAGAACCGTCTGAAAACTCCAATTCCAGGGAGAACTCCAGTTCCAGGGAATCCAATGCCCTCTTCTGCGGCATTGCACGACCGGGTGCACAGACTTGCATGCAGACAGTACATTCATACACATACAGAAATAAATTAAAAAATAAATAAATAAAAATTAAAAAAAAAAAAGAGTCTTCCAGACAGCTGGTCATTTACTCATATGAGCTCACAGCAATGGTGACAGCATTCTCAAGTCCAATGCAAGCTCAAATCAGACAAAATCCCATAGACAAGTAGGTAAGAAATTCCAACCCAAACTAAGGAACTTTTGGCAACTGATGGTACTGGAAGGAGGAAGAGACTATGTACATACGTTCATGTGTGTGTGTGTGTGTGTGTGTGCTGGCGCGCATGCGCGCGCGCATGTTTACATGTGTGTATAAAAATATAAATTGGGGTGGAAGAGATAGTCGGGAGAGGTTTGGAGAGGGGAAGAGATCTAAATACCACCAAACTATAATGTATGGAATGGAAATTTTCAATAAAAAGGGAGGCTGGAGAGGTGGTTCAATGGCTAAAAGCACCAGCTGCTCTTGAAGAGAACCCAGGTTTGGTTCCCAGCACCCACCTGGCAGCTAACAACCATCAGAAAGTCCAGTTCCAGGATATCTAAAGCCTCTTCTGACCTCCAAAGGAACTGTACAACATGGATGCAGTTACACACAGTCAGGGAAACAACACACAAAAAAAAACATTTTTTTTTAATTTCAAGTTTTTCCAGGCCAGCTGGGGCTACAGAGAGACCCTATCTCAAAAAAATAAAAAATAAAAAATAAAATTTCAAGTTTTTATTATTACCTAGAAAGCTTCAAAATGGTATCCAAGGCACTACTCAATAGACTCTTGAGTCAGATCTCAGTTCCAGTCCCACCCTGACATATACTGGTGTGGAACTTTTTTTCTTTTTTTAAAAAATTTTTAGTTTATTTATTACTTTTTTTATGTGTATGAGTGTACTGTCTGAATATAGGTTGATGTACCTGTATCATGCAATGCCTCAGAGGTCAGAAGAGGGCGTCGGATTCCCCCAGAACTGGAGTTAAAAGACGGTTTTTAGCCACCAGGTGGGTGCTGGGAATTGAACCCGGGTCCTCTGTAAGAGCATTTGGTGCTCTTAACCACTGAGCCATCTCTTCAGCCCCTGGTGTAGAATCTTAAGCCTTTTTTTTTTTAAGTCTTTTTGAGACAGGGTCTCCCTGTAGCCCCGGCTTGCCTGGAACTTGCTCTGTAGACTAGGCTGGCCTTGAACTCACAGAGATCCGCCTGCCTCTGCCTCCCCAGTGCTAGGATTAAAGGTGTGTGCCACCAAGCCCAACCTTTTTTTTTAAGCCATTTTTTTTTCAATTTAACTTAATGAACTGAGTGTGGTGGTATAAGCCTGTGACACCAGCACAAGACTGAGGCAGATAGTAGTAAATTGGAGAAAAACTGGGCTACATAGCAAGACCCTCTCTCAAACAAACAAAACTTAATTTGCCTACTTTTAAGTCACCTTTCATAGAGATAACAATCCCTCATCACAAGGTTATATTAAAAAGCCTTTACCTTTGCCATACTAAACATTAAATATCTTTAAGAAATAGGCTTTTTTTTTCTTTTTTAGTTTTTTCCTTTTTTTTTTTTTTTTTGGTGATTTTGTAGGCAGGTTCTCCTTTTTAGTACCAGCTGAACCTGGAGCTCCACCCGTAGACCGCTGGCCTTGAACTCACAGAGATCCACCAGCCTTCTGCCTCCGAAGTGCTGAGATCCAACCCACCTTCTACCTCCTGAGTGCGGGGATGAAAGGCGCCGCCACCACCACCAGGCTAGACAATGCAGTTTCTTGTTTTTTTTTTTTTTTAACTTTTATATTTATTTCTGTAATGTGCTATGAAATGTACTGTCTGCATGTATGTTGTTGTGCACCCTGTCGTGCATGCCGCGGAGGTCAAGACGCGGTCTCGATTCCCGGCTGGGAGACTGGAGTCTCCGGAATGGGAGTTTCGACGGTGTCTCGAGCCGCCTATGTGGTTGCTGGGGATCGAACCCGGGTCCTCTGCAAGGAGCAGTCGGCTGCGCTGCTAAGCTAGGCCAGTCCCGCCCATACTTACTAGGCTATCTCTTAAAGCAGTTAGTTCCTAGCATGGGGCACCAAAAGTAGAAACTGTAAGGCACACACTGATAATACTGACTAGGAACGTGGACCTGTAATAAGTTCCGAAATCAAACTTCACAATAAGTGACCAGAAGTCCTTTTTACACGAGACAACCTAAAGGCAATTACTTGAATTAACAAATGTATTTTCTTCATTTCTTGGAAACCCAAGGCCTCCTACTTGCAAAAAGACTGCCCCAACGGAGCTACATCTCCAGCTTAGTGTATTTCTCTGAAATGTGATAAACACTGAACACNAACCTACATGAGGACAGTAAATTCAGACACATAAAAAAAAGAAATAGAAAAGAACAACTAAAATAAAATAAAAGAAAGAAGAAAGAACTGTCTTTAACTCCAGTTCCAAGGGATATGACACCCTCTTCTTGTCATCTCTCTTCGACCTCCACAGCATTGCATGACACAGGCTTTATGTACAAACCTACATGCATACAGACCTTCTTCACCAAAGATTTAAATAAAAACTTACATAAATAGATAGAAAAGACCCAAACAACCAATATAAAAATAAAAAATAATACAAGACTTCTCAGCCACCATGTGGGTCGGGAATAGAACCCAGGTCCTGTCGCACAGGCAGTCAGTGCTCTTTTTTTTTTTTGGTCTTTTTCTAGACAGGGTCTCCCTGTAGCCCCAGCTTGTCCTGGACACTCGCTCTGCTTTTGTCGACCAGGCTGCCTTTGAACTCACCAGAGATCCGCCTTGGTTCTGCCTACTTGTTCCTAAACCTTAGAATGATAAAAAATGTCCAAGCTGGGTGCTGGAGAGGAAAAAGAAATGGACTAGGAGGTTAAGGAATCATATAACGACTGCTCTTGCAGAGGACCCGGGTTCATTTCCATCCCCAGCACCCACAAGGTGCTTAAGAACCGTCTGTCACTCCAATCCCAGGAGAACTACAGTTCCAAGGAATCCGGAGGACCTCTTCTTTCTGACCTCCGCGGCATTGCACAACACTGGGTGCACAAACCTACATAAAAAAAAAAAAAAAAAAAAAAACATACAAAAAAAAATAAATTTTTTTTTTTTAATTTTTTATTTTTGTATGGTATGAGTTTTGTCTTTACAGTTACAAAGAAAACAAAAGGTGGGTGGAGAGATAGGCCTAGCGTTTAAGCTTTAAGAGACCGACTGCCTCTTGCAGAGGACCCGGGTTCAATCCCCAGCACCCACAAGTGGCGGCTAAAGAAACCGTCTGTAACTCCAATTCCAGGAGAACTCCAGTTCCGGGGAAATCCGAAGACCCTCTTCTGACCTCCGCGGCATTGCACAACACGGGTGCACAAACCTCAGCAGCAGACAGTACATTCATACACATACAAAAAATAAAAAATTTTTAATAAATTGATTTTTTTTATTAAAAAAAAAAAAAAAAGTCTAAGCCTTGTCTTAAATTTTTTTTAATTTATTTATTTTTTATTTATGTGTATGAGTGTACTTGTCTGCATTCAGGTTTGTACACCCGTGTCGTGCAATACCGCAGAGGTCAGAAGAGGGTGTCGGGGATTCCCCTGGAACTGGAGTTCCTGGAATTGGAGTTACAGACGGTTCTCAGTCGCCATTGTGGGTGCTGGGGATCAAACCCGGGTCCTCTGCAAGAAGCATCAGTGCCTTAACCGCTAGGCTTATTCTCTCCAGCCCCTAACCTGTCTTTAGAGAAATACCTTCAAGGGGCTGGAGAGATGGCCCTAGGGTTATGGAGTTGCATGACCGCTCTTGCAGAGGACCCGGGTTCGATCCCCAGCACCCACATGGCGGCAGAGAACCATCTGAAACTCCAATTCCAGGAGAACACCAGCTCCAGGGGAATTCGAGACCCTCTTCTGACCTCCGCGGCATTGCACGACACGGGTGCACAAACTTGCATGCAGCTAGTACATTCATACACAGACAGAAATAAATAATAATAATAATGAAAAAAATTAAAAAAAAAAAAATAGAAAGACCTTCTCGGGGCTGGAGAGATGGCCTAGCGGTTAAGAGCGCCGACCGCTCTTACAGAGGACCGGGTTCGATCCCCAACACCCACATGGCGGCCAAGAACCGGCTGAAACTCCAATTCCAAGAGAACTCCAGTTCCAGGGGAATCCGAGACCCTCTTCTGACCTCCGCGGCATTGCACGACAAGGGTGGACAAACCTACATGCAGACAGTACATTCATACACATACAAAAATAAATAAAAAAAAATTTTAAATTTGTTTTTTTATCGTATGTGTACGAGTGCATTGCCTACATGTAGGTAGGTACACCTGTGTCGTGTAGTGCCCAAGGTCAGAAGAGGGCGATAGATTCCTTGGAACTGGAATTCCAGACTATTGTTAGCTGCCATGTAAGTGATAGGAATCAAACCCAGGTCCTCTGCAAGAGCAACCAGTGCTCTTAACTGCTGAACTATCTCTCCAGCCCCAGAACTTGTCTTAAACAGTGGAAACAATGTAACAACTTATTAAAGCCCTTAAATTTGGCCTAAAAATTCACCAATTTTAAGCAAGTATGTATACAAAAACAAAATGGTGAAAATTAGTTAATAAATATATCAGATACCACTTTATTGGATGCCAAAAAATTACTTTACTGGTCAGGCATGGTGGTATACACCTTTGATTCTAGCACTGAAGAGACAAAGGCACAGGCAGGTGGATCTCTGTGAGTTCAAAGCCACCCAACCTGATCTACATAGTGAGTTCCTGGCCATAGTGAGTGAGACACTGTCTCAAAATAAATTTCAGAGGAGGCAGAAAGATTGTAAGAGCCAGAGCTGGTAGTGATGGACTGATGGATGATCACAAGGAAACAAGAGACAAGAGTCTTCCAGGCGGGCTGGAGAGATGGCCTAGCGGTTAAGGGCGCCGACCGCTCTTACAGAGGACCCGGGTTCGATCCCCAGCGCCCACATGGCGGCCGAGAACCGTCTGAAACTCCAATTCCAGGAGAACTCCAGTTCCAGGAGAATCCAATGCCCTCTTCTGCGGCATTGCACGACACGGGTGCACAGACTTGCATGCAGACAGTACATTCATACACATACAGAAATAAATAAAAAATAAATAAATAAAAATTAAAAAAAA
>VZQC01007772.1:1733474-1747374 GCA_009823505.1 Rhizomys pruinosus | reverse complement strand
TTTATTTTATTTATTTATTTATTATTTTTTTTATTAACTAGGGTAAGCAGAGCACGGTGAGACATGCCTGCAATCCTGGGACTTGGGAGACAGGGAGGAGGATCACTGCAAGGTCAAGGCCAGCCTAGGCTATGCAGAGTTCCAGACCAGCCTCAACTACAGGGCTACACCCTGTCTCAAACAGCAGTAAATAACAGGCAGGGAAAGCAAAGAGGAGGAAAAGCAAGATAAGAAATGAGAAAACTGGCTGGGCGTGGTGGCACATGCCTTCAATTCCAGAACTGGGGAGGCAGAGGCAGGCGGATCTCTGTGAGTTCAAGGCCAGCCTGGTCTACAGAGCGAGCTCCAGGCCAGCTGGGACTAAAGGGAGACCCTCTCTCAAAAAGACAAAAAAGAAAAAAGAAAATTAGGGACTGGGCATACAGCTCAGTGGTAGGACCTAACATACACAGTGGCCTGGATTAGGGTTCTATTCCTAGCACTCAAAAACAAACAAAAAAAACCTTTAATTTCCAGCTCCAAATTTTGTCTTTTCTTCTTGTCCTCTGTAGCTGAAGCTTTTGAAATACTTTAGAGCACATGGTACAAAAATCTTTAGTTTTTGCTTCATTTACCAAATAGTTAACCCTGTAGGTATCATTCAGCAAATTGCTATTTTCACTCAGTGACTGTTGTTTTGTGAACATGTCTCAAAAAAATAAATAAATAAATAAAAACAGGGGGCTGGGAAGATGGCCTAGCGGTTAAAGAGCGCCCGCTGACTGCTCTTGGGACTGCTCTTGCGACTGCTCTTGCAGAGGACCCGGGTTTGATCCCCCCGGCACCCACATGGCGGCTGAGAACCCTCTAACTCCAGTTCCAGGGGAATCTGACGCCCTCCTCTTCTGACCTCCTCGGTATTGCACGACACGGGTGCACAGACCTACATGCAGACAGTACACTCATACACATAAAAAATAAATAAAATTATAAAATAAATAAATAAATAAATAAATAAATAAATAAAAACAAAAAAGAGCCATCCATGAACTGGGGCTAGTGCCGCTGGCCTGTGACCAGAGGACTGCACGTTAAAGTTCTGCATGGGGTACAGAGCAAGTTTAAGGGCAGTCAAGACAACTTAGTGAGGCCCTGTCTCAAAAAGAAAGACTGAGAGGCTCAGTGGTTAAGAACACTTACTCCTCTTTTAGAGGGCCAAGGTTTGGTTTCCAACACCCACATGTGGCTAACACCTGTCCTTAACTCCAGTTCCAGAAGACTTCTGGCCTCCAATGGCACCAGACACACATGTGGCACACTTACATACATGCAGGCAAAACACTCATACACATAAAATAAAAATAAATAAAATCTTAAAAAAAAAAGTAGGACCCAGAGCCAGGCAGAGTGGCATGAATCCGGGTCCTCTGCAAGAGCAGTCGGTGCACTTAACCACTGAGTCATCTCTCTAGCCCCTTACTTAACTTTTTGAAATGGGATCTCTCCATGAAATCAATAAATGCTATGGGTGAGCCGGTAAGATGACTCAGTAGGTAAAGACCCTTGTTACCAAGCCTGACTTCCTGAATTCAATCCCTAAAACTCACATAGTTGTAGGAGAGAACAAACTCCTACAAGTTATTCTCAGACCTTCACACACATGCAATATGCACATACACCCCACACACTCATGTGAATGTGAAAAAAATAAATTGAATGAACTCTCCATTTAGAAAGTAATGTCCAGGACTGGAGAGATGGCCTATCAGTTAAGAGCATCGACAACTCTTGCAGAGGATCCGGGTTTGATCCCCAGCACCCACATGGGGGCTAAGAACCGTCTTTAACTCCAGTTCCAGGGGAATCCGACGCCCTCTTCTGGCCTCTGCAGCATTGCATGACACGGGTGCATAAACCTACATGCAGACAGTACATTCATACACATAAAAAATAAATAAAATAAAAAAAATAAAAAAAATAGAAAGTAATGTCCAGTTTATAGTGTGTCCATGTCATTTAGATTATCTTCCCGATCTGGCTAACCAACGGCTGATCTTTTCCCCCTTTTTTATGAAGATCTAATGCTAAACCCCTATTTTCTTTTTTTTTATGTTCACAGGTAGCTTTATTTGGCTTTTAGAAAAATATATACAACAATCAGAACCATGGTTCTCTTAAATAGTTTTTTTTAATTTAATTTTATTTTTGTATGTGTATGAATGTACTGTCTGCATGTAGGTTTGCGCACCCGTGTTTTGCAATGCCACGGAGGTCAGAAGAGGGTCTTGGATTCCCCTGGAACTGGAGTTCTCCTGGAACTGGAGTTAAAGATGGTTCTTAGCCGCCATGTGGGTGCTGGGGATCGAACCAGGGTCCTCTGCAAGAACAGTCGGCGCTCTTAACAGCTAGGCTATCTCTCCAGCCCTTAAATGGTTTTAAATTAAAAGTATGCTAGTGAGGGGCTGGAGAGATGGCCTAGTGGTTAAGAGCGCCGACTGCTNAAACACCATTGGGTAATGACACGATTTGACATGCTGGAGAAGGGGGCAAGCAAGTCCATTGTAGTTGGGGATGAATATCTCATAGCAATAACACCAGAAAGAAACTTAAGTACTTGGATTCATGGATTCTGAACTTGTTACTTTGGTGATTGCATGTATGAATTATTTACCTTTTTGAAGAAGTGTGTTAGTATTTTTTCAGTTTTGGTTGAAGAATTTATGTACAGGTCATGGACTAAAATACAATTATTTATAATTTCATAGTCATTACCTAATATAAGTTATATTTCTTATTAAGTCCTGGAACTGAGTAGCTTGGTGATACAAGCCTATGATTTTGACATCTGAGGCTCTCAGGCAGATTGACTGTGATTTCAAAGCCAGTCAGGGCTTGACAGAGAGTACAGTCAGTACTGGATATCCTGGGCTACATAAGGTAACTACATCTTAAAAACCAAAAGAAAAAGAATAATGTCCTGGTAATCATTTCTTGACAATTTAATATGGAATAAAGACTAAATCATAAAGACTGAACTAAACAATAAAATCAATTAATTTTATTACTTAACAATACTAAAATGGGTTTTGCCTACAGATGCTTGAAGTTACTCAGTCTTTGACCATTAACCCATTTCCTTTCTCTTTGAATTAGAGGCAATTCCTTTAAAACTGGTTCAAAGCAATAATAATAAAAATGTGCAGCTTATTCATGTGCATCTATACAATCTAAAATATAAATTATGAAGAATGTTTAAGATAATTCTTATTGAAACTTTTTACATTTTCAGAAACTGATCTTTCATTACTTCCCTCAAAGCTTATAGATAGAAATTTACAAGAGAGAAAGGAAATCTTTAGTTTCTAAGCATGCACATACAACTTAGAGAGTAGTTAGTGGTTGCACAGATATTTGAGAAGCCCTCTTGGACTTCAGTTCTATCATCCTTTCTTTTTAATGCTTAAGGGATTAATGAATTTGCTGGGTAAATTTACATCCTGTGAGTCTTGTTATGCTTTTCTCCATGTGGTGCAGTTCTCCTTCTTTTCACATAGAGGGCAACTTTGTCCCTCTGAATTGCAAACTGTGCTACTGTCAGAGTTTCCCCAGACAGACAAATCTGAGCAGAGTCCAAAACATTATAATAACATTTGTCTCCGAAGCTGATGAGGGCCAACACATATTAATTTGTCATTTGCCACATATTTATCAACCAGATCGCAGACTAATTCCAGACTGAAGAAGTTAAAAGCCTTTATTAAAAATGATGCTTTTGAATCTAATTTATTTCAGCATGCATATATTTTTGTATAAAATGTATGTCATGCAAGCCAATAATGTTTCAAAAGTGTCACACAGGAGTGTTAGGCTTTACAATTCTATTATATTGTCTTATTAATTTGTTTTAGTGCAATATTTTATATTCTTGTTTCCGCTATCTCAGTCTTGAATGTTTTAAAAGAAACTATACTAGCACTGGGTCTGTTTATGACTCAGATCTTTACAGTGGTATATTATTGAGTGAATGAGCTGCATAAATATATTAAGGTAAAAGTGAAATAACTATTTGAGCAGAAATTTTCATATTCCACTCAGAGAAGTAAAAGGGTAAAAAAGTAAGTTAGAACCTACAAACATACCTTGATAATACCTTCTAGATTATCAAGTCTGAGTTATTAAAAATGTCATAAATATTTTTTAAAATTTATTGTGACTTGCAAAACAGAAAATAGATGGTTGTTAGGTCTCATGTGGGTGCTGGAAATTGTACCCACATCCTTTGCAAAAGCAGCTAGTATTCTTAACTGCTGATGCATCTCTCCAGCCCTCTAATTTCATATTTTTTGTTGTTGTTGTTTTTCGAGACAGGGTCTCCCTGTAGCCCCAGCTGTCCTGGAACTCACTGTGTAGACCAGGCTGGCCTTGAACTCACAAAGATCCGCCTGCCTCTGCCTCCCAAGTGCTAGGATTAAAGGCGTGCGCCACCACGCCCAGCTTAGGCAGGTGGATCTTTGTGAGTTCAAGGCCAGCCTGGTCTACAGTGTGAGTTCCAGGACAGCTGGGGCTACAGGGAGACCCTGTCTCGAAAAGATAAAAAATAAATAAATAAATAAAATTTTTTTTGTATTTCTGAGACAAGGTCTCCCTGAACTCACAGGGATCCACCTGCCTCTGTCTTTTCAGTGCTAAGACTAAAGGTGTGCACCACCATACCCTGCCAAATTTTTAAAATATCTTATTATTTTTAGTTTTTGTGAATCCAACTCAAGAAAAACCGTAACATTCAGGTTAGCAGTGACTCTCTCTAAGAAACCTTGCCTCAGGCTAAGTTTTACTGTAGGTTTCTGCATTTCTGTTGTACTGCTACATATTATGCATGTCTGTTTAGGTGTGTGCTGCCCCTGCTGGATTATGAAAGCAAGGAGAGGGCTCCTTTTGTTTTGATTCCCTGTTGCTCTTTAAATATTTTGTGAATGAATGTGTGTTTTTACAAAGCCATATAATTCAGCCTTTATCAGTCAGCACTTTGATATTTACCCAATTGCCAATTTAAAAGAGAAATTAGGCCAGGTATGATAGCACATGCCTTTAATCTCAGCACCCCTGAGGCAGAGGCTGGGGAATCTCCTTGAGATAGAGGCCAACCTGGTCTACATAGCAAGTTCCAGGCCAGATGGTTGGGGATCTGATGCCCTCTTCTGGCTTCTGTGGGCACTGCATAAATAAATAATGTGTACCTCATACAAGTAGGCAGAACATTCCTACACATAAAAATAAGCAAAATCAGCCAGGCGTGGTGGCGCACACCTTTAATCCTAGCACTTGGGAGGCAGAGGCAGGCGAATATTTGTGAGTTCAAGGCCAGCCTACAGAGTGAGTTCCAGGACAGCTGGGGCTATAGGGAGACCCTGTCTCAAAAATACCAGGCATGGTAGAGCACAGCTTTAATCCCAGCACTGAAAGGGGAGGGAGCAGAGACAGGCAAATCTGAGTTGGAGGACAGCCTGGTCTACATAGCAAGTTCCAGGCCAGCCAGGGCTACATAAAAAATCAAAACGAAACAGAGAAAAAAACAAAACAAGGGGAGGGGAGACTAGGGACTGAAGGCATGTCTCAAGAGTTAAGAGCACTGGCTGCTCTTGCAGAGGACCCGGGTTCAGTTCCCAGCATACAAGGTGGCTAACAACCATCTGTAACTTCCAGGGGATCTGATGCCCTCTTCTGGCCTCTCCAGTTGATGCTCCCATGAGGTGCACTTATATGCAGGCAAAACATTTATTTACATGAAGTAAAAAGTAAATAAATAATTTAAAAGAGAAACCTTAGGGCTGGGCTTGGTGGCACTTATAAGGCAGAGTCGGGTGGATCTCTGTGAGTTGGAGGCTAGCCTGGTCTACATAGTAAGATTCTTTCTCAGAGTGAGACAGAGAGACAGGAAGTACAGCAGCTTAGAAATGTTTGTTTTTTGTTTTTACAATGCTGGAGTCAAACCTAGGGCCTTTCAAATCCGAGGCATGTGCTATGTCACTGAACTATGTTCTCAGTGTTCAGAGGTGTTTCAAAAGTTAAGCGTTCTTCTGCTCTCTTGCCGGGCGTGGTGGCACACGCCTTTAATCCTAGCACTTGGGAGGCAGAGGCAGGAGGATCTTTGTGAATTCAAGGCCAGCCTGATCTACAGAGTGAGTTCCAGGAGCTGGGGCTACAGGGAGACCCTATCTCGAAAAGACAAAAAAAAAAAAAAGTTCTTCCGCTCTCATAGACCAGGCTGGCCTTGAATTTGTGCCAATCCTCCTGCTTCTGCACTAGTGCTATGATTACTGGTGTCAGTCACAATGCCTGGCTAAGACACTCTTCCTTATCCTGAACTTCAAGCCCCATACTTTTCTTTTTTTTTGGTCTTTTCGAGACAGGGTCTCCCTGTAGTCCCAGCTGTCCTGGAACTCACTCTGTAGACCAGGCTGGCCTTGAACTCACAAAGATCCGCTACCTCTGCCTCCCAAGTGCTAGGATTAAAGGGACCCATACTTTTTTTTAAACTTCAACTAATATAGTGTGTAGTCCGATCTCCCCAGCTACGTTCGTTCATCTATTCATTTGTGTAGCTAGCTCTAGTTGGCCTGAAACTCATTACGTGGACTAGGCCACCCTCCAACTCACAGATATCTGCCTACCCTCGGCCTCCACAATGCTGAGATTAAAGGTGTGTACCTCATTTACTTTTTTGGTCTTTTGAGACAGGGTCTCCCTGTAGCCCCAGCTGGCCTTGAACTCACAGAAATCTGCCCTTCCCTCCTGAGTGCTAGGATTAAAGGCATGTGCCACCATGCCCTTCATTTATTTCTTTATAAAACCATTTATATTCCTATTTCCAAGTTTGTTCTTTCCTACTTTGTCCTACTTGGAGTTTCTTTTCTTGCTCTTTTATGTTTAGTTAATAATACATTCATTCATTTAGTAGATACTGACTATCTACTAAGGGCCAGCTACATAACGTTCAAGATAAAGCCAGCTCTCCTAGCTTTCCTCCCTTTCTTGCTTTCAAATGGGCTTCTCACTGATTTTCTCTAGTTACAAGAGAAAAATCATTTTCTTTGTTTCATCTTCTCTCTCTGTCTCTCTCTTTTTTTGGGGGGGGGGGTTTGAGACAGGTCTCCCTTTAGTCTCAGCTAGCCTGGAACTCACTCTGTAGACCAGGCTGGCCTTGAACTCAGAGATCCGCCTGCCTCTGCCTCGAGAGTGCTAGGATTAAAGGCATTCGCCACTACACCCAGACTAAGGGTTCTTAGCCACCATGTGAGTACTGGGAATCAAACCTGGGTCTTGTGCAAGAGCAGTCGCTGAGCCATTTCTCCAGCCCAATTTTTCTTTTGAATTTTTCTTTTGTGTTTGAGTGTTTTGCTTGCGTTCATGTTAAGTACTCCCGTGTGTCTTGCAAACAAGAGGGCACTGGATCCCCTGGATCTGAAGCTACAGATGATTGTTAGCCACTATTTGGGGGGTGGGAACCAAACTGAGGTCCTCTGGAGAAGCAGCTGATATTATTAACTGCTGAGTAACCTCTCCAGCTCTCTTTTTTTTTTTTTTTCTTTCTTGACAAAGTCTCAGGTAGCTTAAATTTGCCTCAAATTTGCAGTGTAGCCAGCACAAGATTACCTTGAACTCCTGATCCTCTCAAGAGTTGGGAATACAAGTTTGTTTGTTTGTTTTAGCACAAAATGTAGTAGAAAGAGCTGTAGCTGGGCTCAGAACAGCTGGAATCTGGCTTCTAGAAGGATTTATTGCATAATCCAGAAAAAATCCTGTTCAGTGTCTGGTCCTGGTTTAGGCAACTTGCACTTCTGACACCTTGGGCAATGAGGTCAGCAAGCTATGGCTTAGGGGTCAAATCCAACCTGTTTTTGTTTGGCTTTTCAACATAGCACTTTTTTTTTGTCTTTTTGAGACAGGGTCTCCCTGTAGCCCCAGCTGTCCTGGAACTTACAGAGATCCACCTGCCTCTGCCTCCTGATGCTAGGATTAAAGGCGTGCGCCGCCACGCCCGGCGAGTTTGGGGGAACATTTTGAGACTATGTTATGTGAAAATCATGCCATATTCAAATTTTCGTGTTCAAAGATTTCTTTTTCCAGCCCCGTCGCCCAGTGTGGCCTCAAGCGATCCTCCTTCCTCAGCCTTCCGAATAGCTGAGACAACAGGCAAATGCCACCCCTCTGGGCTAAGGCTCCAACGCGTAGAGTCACACTTCCATAATATATCGTCTACTAAACATAGACTTTATCACCTGCCACGCGGAGAGTATTTATCCCTGGCCTTTAAAAAAGAATGCGCAGCACCCGCCTTGGACGTCTGCCAGGGTCGCTGTACCGCTAGTCATCGTTTGGGCCTCTCCTGCTTCCCTGCTGAGATCACCAGCTTCTAGGTGCTGGTGTCTGGGTCACAGTAACCCCCAAAGTGCCCGCCGCGGCTGGCGTTCGCAGGCCAGGCCAGTACAGCGAGGACTTGCCGGCCGGGAGCGTGGATTCCTCTGCGTCTGTCAACTTCCTCCCCTGTGCAGCGCAGATAAGTAGGGCTGTGAGATAAGAACTGGGAAGCCCTCAGCGACGCGCTCACGTGCTCTTCCTAAAGCTCCACTGGTTTCCTGAGGAAGTGTCGGGGTAGAGGCCTACAGAGCCGCTGGGGGGGCGGCGCAACAGCTCGGACCCCACTGAGCCGGGGAAGCCATTAGTAAGAGGTCCCGCCGTGCGGCTGTCAATCAAGTGCCTCGAGGGGTGGGGTGCGGACTGGCCGGGCCCTGCCGGGCGGTGCTTCCGCTGCGCTGGGGCGGCGCGGGGCCTCTCGAGGGCGCTAGGCACCGAGGCGAACCCGCGGCTTAGTCGCGGTCCGCGCAGCCGGATGAGGGGCGCGATGGAGCCGGAGCCGGAGCCGGAGCTGCTGCTGCAGGAAGCCCGGGAGAACGTGGAGGCGGCGCAGAGCTACCGGCGGGAGCTGGGCCAGCGGCTGCAGGGGCTGCGAGAGGCGCAGAGGCAGGTCGGAGGGCCGCTGCTGGCCTGGGAGGGCGCGGGGCCGGGCGGGGGGCGCGCGCACGCTGGGGGGCGCCCGGAGGCTCAGGCCGAGGAAGAGCGTGGGACGTGGGACGTGGGCTGGTGATGGGAGGAGGGTGGCGTCCGAGGTTGGGCAGCGAGAGCCACCCCAGCGAAATCCGAGGGGATCACAGAGGGAAATGGTGACTGGAGAGTCGGGGAGGACGGGATGGTGAGGAAAAACCTGTGCTACATACTCATTTTAGAGAGCCTGAGGATAGTGATCTGGGGAGGGTAAAAGTGGAGATGAAATAGAATCCGAGAGGAGAGGGAGATGTAGAGGTTGAGAAGTAGCGTTAACGCCGAATGAATGGGGTTCATGTTTGAATAGCTCCTATAATCGTGCATACCTTTAAAAATCATTTAGAGTCAACTTTCTAGATGGGTTAGAATTTAAGGTGAAGGATATTGGAAGGGGAGAAGAAGGAAATCAAGATGTTTCAGGGAGGTTATACAAAGGTGATGGGAAATGGAAAAACAGATTTGAAGAGTGCTGAAAGAAGCTAAATATACTTTCAAGTGATATGGCTATCTGTTCCATGGGAAAGGGTTATCAAAGATAAAGGCAAGCCACTTGTCTCCTCCACACCCTCAGACATACACAGAGAAAGATGTAACCTTCTGCTAATGTGAGATAGGATAAGTAGTCCTCGGTGGAATTCCATTAAAATTTCTCTAGGCCTAATTTGTTATGAAATCCATATGGTCACACTAGTAACTCCTAGTAAACTTGTGCTGTGTTTCAGTGTCTTTGAATATTCTCATCACAAGGAATTCTCAACATGCTTTGGGGTTTTATATATTTTAAAATCTTTGTAGAGCTGGTGTAGTCCAGGCATCATTAATTTATCAACCAAACTGGGAGCAGAATCTAAATATCATTTATGATTAATTTTGATTTGGTGGCTACTTTTTTTGATCTTCCAGTGCACACTTATGGGTTTTCTTTGGAAAATATCTGCTTTAATTGCTTCTGCTATTTTGAAATAAAGGTTCAAAATCTTGGACCCTGGTTGTTGGTTGTTTTGAGACAGGGTCTCCCTATGCAGGCCAAACTGGTTTTGAACTTGGAGACATCCCCCTGTCTCTGCCTCCTGAGTGCTGGGACTAAAGGCCAGTTCCACCATACCTAGCAACATTAAAAAAAGGGGGGTGGTGGTTAAAGTATGTTTTTGTGTGTGTGTGGCAAGATCTCACTATTGTAGCCATGGCTGCTCTGGAACTCAGTGTATAGACCTCCAACTTATAGACATTGCTGCTGCTGCTGCTGCTGCTGCTGCTGCTGCTGAGATTAAAGGCATGAGCCACTGTGTCCTGTGCTCTTTTACATAATATTTGTAATTTATTCTTTGAGAATTTCATACATGTATCCAGCCTTTTTTTTTGGTCTTTTTTTTGGGGGGGACAGCGACTCCCTATAGCTCCAGCTGTCCTGGAACTCACTCTGTAGACCAGGCTGCCCTTGAACTCACAGAGATCCACCTGCCTCTGCCTCCTGAGTGCTGGGATTAAAGGCGTGTGCCACCAGGACCAGCCTTTTTTTTTTTTTAATTTTTTAAATTTTATTTATTTTCGTATGTGTATGAATGTACTGTCTGCATGTAGGTTTGTGCACCGCCGCGGAGGTCAGAAGAGGGCGTCGGATTCCCCTGGAACTGGAGTTAAAGATGGTTTTCAGCCGCCATGTGGGTGCTGGGGATCGAACCCAGGTCCTCTGCAAGAGCAGTCGGTGCTCTTAACCACTAGGCCATCTCTCCAGCCCCCTCCCCCCCCTTTTTTTTTAATACAAGGTCTTACTATGTAACTCAGGCTTTCTTGGAAATTATGTTGCCTAGGCTGACATCAAACTAGAAATCTTCTTGCCTTGCCTCTGGAGTATTGGCATAACAGGAGTGTACCAGCATTCTTGGCTAAAGTACTTCTTAATACATGACTAATGTTTTAACCAGTTAAAATATCTTATACATGAACATGGACTCCTGTTTAACTGCCTCCTCAAGAGGGATTAGGGATGACAGTAAAAGAATCAAGTTAGTACCTGGGTGTAGGACTTATTAAATTCTTGTGTACTACTGAATGCGTTTTAACAATTAGTGTGATTCCCATCTTAGGTAGTTAAGTGTCAGTTTCTTTTTTTTTTATTAAAAATTTTTTTTATTAAATTTTTTTTTATTAATTTTATTTATTTCTGTATGTGTATGAATGTAGTGTCTGCATGCAAGTCTGTGCACCCGTGTCGTGCAATGCCGCGGAGGTCAGAAGAGGGTCTCGGATTCCCCTGGAACTGGAGTTCTCCTGGAATTGGAGCTTCAGACGGTTCTCAGCCGCCATGTGGGTGCTGGGGATCGAACCCGGGTCCTCTGTAAGAGCGGTCGGCGCTCTTAACCGCTAGGCCATCTCTCCAGCCCTAAAATTTTTTTATTAAATTTTTTTTTATTAAGTCATTATTATTTCTGTATGTGATGAATGTAGTGTCTGCATGCAGTCTGTGCACCCGTGTAGATGCAATGCCGCGGAGGTCAGAAGAGGGTCTCGGATTCCCCTGGAACTGGAGTTCTCCTGGAATTGGAGTTTCAGACGGCTCTCGGCCGCCATGTGGGTGCTGGGGATCGAACCCGGGTCCTCTGTAAGAGCGGTCGGCGCTCTTAACCACTAGGCCATCTCTCCAGCCCTAAGTGTCAGTTTCTAAACCTAGGGGTGAGTATGTGGTTCAGTGATAGAATATTTGCCTAACAGGATCCACGGCAGTAAGGGGGAAAAAATCTAAATGTACATTCTTTCATTTTTCTTTCTTTTGTATTTATTTACCTGTTGTATTGGGGATACAACCCAGGGCTTTGGCATGGAGCTGTAACTCCAAGCAATTAAGTTTTGTATCCAATAATTTAAATACAGAACATACTTTTCTATAGTTAGTACACTTTAATATGGTTTTTGTTTGTTTTATTCTTTATTGTTTTTTTGTTTTGTTTTGTTTTTTCAAGACAGGGTCTCCCTGTAGCCCCAGCTGTCCTGGAACTCACTCTGTAGACCAGGGTGGCCTTGAACTCACAAAGATCCGCCTGCCTCTGTTTCCCAAGTGCTAAGCTTAAAGGTGTGTGCCACCACGCCCGGCGTTTGTTTTATTTTTAAAGGCTGTTGTCTCAAGCTTGACACAGAAAGCAACAAGAATATATTCATCACAGTTTTTTCTGATGACATTGCCTTCTGACTCTGCCAAGTAATAGTGTAGCTCTCCTTTGTCAACTGGAATGTGTTTTGCTGTAGTGCCAGTTACAACAGCTAGTTCTGGCTGATTATACATGTTTGGATTTGTAGAATAAGGGCCTTGTCAAGTTTCTTTTTAAGGAAGTTCTATGTTACAAAAATATTATCAAAATAAGCAGGTGCCTTTGTTTTGGTGGTTAGCATATTTTTAGAATTCCAGTCATTTTCAGATTAACTGCATGTGGCTTTTTTTGTTTTTTTTGGTCTTTTTGAGACAGGGTCTCCCTGTAGCCCAGCTGTCCTGGAACTCACTCTGTAGACCAGGCTGGCCTTGAACTCACAGAGATCCACCTGCCTCCGCCTCCCAAGTGCTAGGATTAAAGGCGTGCGCCACCATGCCCGGCTTGCATGTGGCTTTTGAGTCAAAGGTGTTGCATGGGGAAGGACGAGAAGAGCAAACAGGTAGGGCTGCTACTCTATGTATATTTTCGCTTTTATTTTCTTTTGACTCTTTTTGGGCTGATGGGGAGACTCTCAGGCCTTGTGCATGCTAAGCAAATACTTTACCACTGAGTTACACCTCGAGGTCTCTTGATTCTTTGTTTCTTTTTAATTGTGATATAATTCATATACCATAAAACTTATTTAAAGATATGTCTATGGTTTTTAGTGTACTTACCAAATTGTTTAGCCATCATGACTAACTAATTCCAGAGTGTTCATTACTCCCCAGAAATATTCTATACTCCTTAGCTACTTTGAGTAGCTTCAGCAACCTAAACAATTTTATATTTATTTATTTGTCTGTTTGAGCCAGGGTCTCCCTGTAGCCCAGCTAGCCTGGAACTTGCTATGTAGACCAGGCTGGCCTTGCACTCACAGAACTCCAACAGCCTCTGCCTCCAAGTGCTGGGATTAAAGGCATGCACCACTACACACCTGGCTAAGATTTATTTATTTTTATTTTATGTGTATGAATGTTTTGCCTACATCTATGTATGTGCATCACAATGCAGGTCTGGAGCTTTTGGAGGCCAGAAGGTATCAGATCCACTGGAGCTGGAATTATGAACAGTTATGAGCTGCCAGGTGGATGCTGGGAACTGATTGTGGGTCTTTTGCAAGAGCAGCAAGTGCTTTTAAATGCTGAGCCATCTCCCTGGACCCCACTCTTTTTTTTTTTATTTTATCTTTATGGATTTATCTATTCTGGACTTTTGTTTATGTGTGTATGTGTCTATGTATACAATATGTGAAGGTGCCTGAGAAGGCCAAAAGAGAATTTTGACTGCTGGGCGTGGTGGCATGTGCCTGTAATCCCAGAACTGGGGAGGCAGAGGCAGGCGGATCTCTGTGAGTTCAAGGCCAGCCTGGTCTACAGAGTGAGCTCCAGGCCAGCTGGGACTAAAGGGAGACCCTGTCTCAAAAAGACCAAAAAAAAATTTTTTTTTTTTTTTTTGCTCCATGGAACTGGAAGTACAGGTAGTTGTGAGCCTCCTGATGTGTGTACTGGGCACCAAACTGAGTCCTCTGGAAGTGTAATCTCTCTACTTTTTGACAATTAGCAATATTGCCAGGAGGAGCATCTCTATTTAACTTTGGGTGTGGACATGCTTTCGGATTTTTTTTTTTTTTT
>VZQC01007772.1:1690284-1714616 GCA_009823505.1 Rhizomys pruinosus | reverse complement strand
TTAAGAAAAGTCCCTGGGCCTTCTGCTTTGTATAAGAATAGATTGTGGGGCTGGTGAGATGGCCTAGCTGTTAAAGAGCGCCGACTGCTCTTTGCAGAGGACCCGGGTTCGATCCCACAGCACCCACATGGCGGCCGAGACCATCGAAACTCCAATTCCAGGAGGAACCTTCCATTTCCAGGGGAATACGACACCATCTTCTGGCCTCGCGTCATTGCAACGACACAGGTGCACAGACTTGCATGCAGAACAGTACGTTAATAACACAGACAGAAATAAATAAAATTAAAAAAAAAAACACAGAATAGATGTTGGGGTCTCAGAGATGGCCTAGCGGTTAAGAGCGCCGAACCACTCTTACAGAGGCCCTGGGTTCGAGTCCCCAGCACCCACATCGCTGAGAACCATCTGTAACAACGCCAGTGTCCAAGGAGAGACTCCAGTTCCAGGGGAATCTAACCTTCTTTCTGACCTCCACGGCATTTGCATGACACGGGGGCAACAAACTAGCATGCAGACAGTACAATTCATTACACATTACAGAATAAAAAAAAATGGTTAAAAACAAAAATAGATGTTGGATGGGCGTAAGCCTTATAATCTAGCACTTGGGAAGGCAGAGGCAGCAGATCTTTGTGAGTTTCAAGGCCAGCCTGGTCCGACAGAGCGAGTTTTCCTAAGGACAGCTGAGTGCTAACATGGAGAACCCTGGTCCTCGAAAAAGAGACCCAAAAAAAAAGAATAGATTGTTGGGCTGGAGAAGATGGCCAGTGGTTAAGAGCACCAAACGCTCTTGCAGAAGAAACGGGTTCGATCCCCAGCACCTGCAATGCGCATGAAAACCGTCTTTAATTTCAGTTCCAGTGGAATCCAACAGCCCCTTCTGACCTCAGTGGCATTGCACACGACACGTGTGGGGGCAACAAGCCTAAACCGACGATGCAGACAGTACTTCATCACATAGAAAAATAAAATTGACCAAAAACAACGACATCGCTTTTTGCGCCAGATGATCCTTGTCTGCGAACAGAATCCCTTTGATCTCTGCCAAAATTTTGGCCAGTTATCCTACTTTTCCTCTTGTGTTACTATTTCCTTTAGAAAAGTTACTTTGTCTTGATGGCCATCCTTGGCTCAGTAGCAGGAGTTTTCCTTGGGTCCTCAGTCTCCTTTGCCTTTCACTTGTGACTTTTTTTTTTCTTCTTTTCTTTCCCTTCATTCGAGTAGAACTCGCCCTGGCGTATGACTGGTCTCCCGACCAGCCTGCTACCTTGTGGCAGCTCTTCCCCCAACGCCCCCCCCGACAGTTGGCCAGGTCACCGCGGGTGCCTTTTGGTCTTTTTTTTTTTCCCAAGCATTCCACGTATCTGTCGACCTCGACCTTTACCTTCCCTCCAGCCCTGGGGGAGGCAGAGGCGGGCAATCTCTGAGTTCCAGGCCCCCTCGAATGCTGGCATTAAAAGGACATACACTACCGACAGGGAGCCCCAGCAAGATTTTTTTTAAACTTATTTTTTTTTAATTTTATTTTATTTTATGTGTACCATGTCTGTCTGCTGTAGGTTTGTGCACCCGATGTCGTGCAGTGCCGCGGAGGGCATAAGAGGGTCCTCCGGGATTCCCCGGCCCTGAAACTGGAGTTCTCCTGGAATTGAGTTACAGACGTTCTCAAGCCGCCATGTGGGTCCTCGGGATCGAACCGGGTCCTCTGAGAGCAGTCCGTGCCTTAACCGCTAGGCCATCTCTCCAGCCCAGATTTTTTTTTTTTGTTTTTGGACAGGGTCTCCCTATAGCCCCAGCTGGAGTGGAACTCACTGTGTAGCCTACTTGAATCATACAGAGATCCAACCTGCCTCTCCTCAGAAGTGCTAGGGAAAAGGCGGAGTGCGCACCATGCCTGGCCTTAAGGCGTTTTTTTTTCTTTTTTATGCCACTATGTGGGTCCTGGGAATCGAACCCAGGTCCGCTGCAAGAGCAGTTGGCACTCAACCATTGAGCCATCTCTTCAGCCCCCCATCAAAGATTCTAATTAAGAGAGATGGAGAATTTGATTTTCAAGGTTTCATTGCCCATTATCATTACTACTAGTGTCAAATAGTTGTGATAGTTTGAAATCTTTGAAATAGTATTAATACAGATCTAAGAGAGTTGTGAAATTTTTAAAATTCTGGTGCTTGTTTTCAAAGCAGCATATGTATTACAAAATTGGAATGAGATGTAGAGGATTGCCATGCCTACTTCAGGAAGAAAAAAGTTCTGAATGCATCACTGAAACTGATTCATTTCAGTAATGAGATCTTTGCTATAAACTTGACAGTTAAGATTGTACTTTTTAAAATTTTATTTATTATTACTTATTTTTTATTTTATTATTAATATTTTTTTTTGGTCTTTTTTGAGACAGGGTCTCCCTGTAGCCCCAGCTGTCCTGGAACTCACTCTGTAGTCCAGGCTGGCCTTGAACTCACAAAGATCCGCCTGCCTCTGCCTCCCAAGTGCTAGGATTAAAGGCGTGCACCACCACGCCCGGTTTGAGATTGTACTTTTTTTAAATTTTAAACAGAGTCTCACCATGTATGTAATTCAGGTTGGCCTCTAGCTTGGAGATTCTCCTGTCTCATTCTTTTGAGGGCTGGGATTATATGTACGTTTCCCCGCACAGTGTCTAATTTGTCTGTCTTGCTTATAGTTCATTGGGAAGAGAATTGTTTTGTTTTGTTTTGTTTTGAGACATAGTCTCCTTATAGCCCCAGCTGGCCTGGAATTCGCTCTGTAGACCAGGCTGGCCTTGAACTCACAGAGATCCACCTGCCTCTGTCTCTCAAGTGCTGGGATTAAAGGTGTGCACTAATCACTCCAATTTCTGTGAGAATTATTTACTGGGGCCTTTAGGAGCCTTCTAGCATGTGACTATCTAAAATATTCCTTGTATTTCCAACTCTTAAGTTAAATGTGTCATAAACACACGAACATTGTTTCCTCAGCTTGCCAGAAGTGCCTTTACTAGTTGATGTGCCCTGTTTGTCTGCTCAGTTGGATGATTCCATTCTTAACATAGTGAAAGACCACATTTTTAAGCATGGAACAGTAGCATCCCGCCCACCTGTACAGATTGAAGAATTAATAGAGAAACCTGGAGGCATCATAGTGCGATGGTGTAAGGTATGTGATTCAGAGTTGCAGAAGTAGCTTCAACATCATGGGTATGTGATGTGGAGCTTTTAGGATTTTTTTATTAACTAACATTTTTCTTCTGTTTCCAGACAAAAATGCCTTTTGCTTTGTAATGAAAGTCACGTCATGGGGAGGTTTTTCTTCTGGTTTCAGATAAAGAGTGTGAGCTTTCTTTTCTTTTGTGATGTTGGTGATGAAACCTAGGGCTTCATTGTGCTAGGGACCCACTCTACCACAGAGCTACACCTGTAGGCTCCTTAAAAGGCCCTGAACTCTCAGTACCACAGCATTGTTTCTCATCACTTACTTCCCACACTTAACTCTTATTGAAGTGAGGACTTCTCCAATTCTTCTTTATTAGAAGCAAATGATGAGAGTGAATATTCCACATCCATTTTTCAAGGCAGGGTCTCCCTATAGCCACAGCTGGCTGGGAACTCGGTATGTAGACCAGGCTGGCCTTGATCTCACAGGGATCTGCCTGCTTCTACTTCTGCTGGGATTAAAGGTGTGCAGCACCACACCCAGCTTTCATTTTCTTTTCTTCTTTTCTTGATTACATTTTTTATTTATTTATTGGGAGTGTGTGTGCCATAGTGTGACTGTGGAAGTCAGAGGACATTTAGCAGGAGTTGGCTCTGTCTTTACCACATCCTGAGGATCAAATTTAGGTCACCAGGCTTGGTGGCAGGCACCCTCCTGCTGAGCCATCTCATCAGTCCCCTTTTGTAAATTTGCTCTGGGTAGTTTCTGGCCTATTAATTTTTTATAAAAGACTTATTTTTAAATTTTTGGCAGAAATTTATTTATTTTTTTGAAGCGTCATATTTTATTTTTCATTTTTTTAAAATTTATTGTTTTATATATATATATTTTTTTGTACTGGCCTATTAATTTTTTTTTTTTTTNTTAAGAAAAGTCCCTGGGCCTTCTGCTTTGTATAAGAATAGATTGTGGGCGCTGGGAGATGGCCTAGCGGTTAAGAGCGCCGGAACTGCTCTTGCAGGAGGACCCGGGTTCGACATCCCCAGCACCCACATGGCGGACGAGAACCCTCTTGAACTCCAATTCCAGGAGAACTCCAGTTCCAGGGGAAAATTTCCGAACCCCTATTCTGACCTCCGCGGCATTGCCACGACACAGGTGCACCAGGACTTGCATGCAGGACAAGTTTACATTCATACCCCTACAGAAATAAATAAAATTCACAAAAAAAAAAAAAGAAAGAGGTTGGGAGATGGCTCAGTGGGTCCTCTGCTCTTGCAGTCAGTGCTATGCCTGGCAAAAATAAAACCTGGGTTCGATCCCCAGCACCCACATGGCAGCTGAGAAAAAAGAAAAAAAAAAAAAAAACCCTGTCTGAAAACTCCAGTCCAGGAGAACTCCAGGTTCCAGGGGAATCCGACGCTGTCTTCTGACCCTCAAGGCTCAGTGATGCACGGGTGCAACCAAAATTGCATGCAGGCAGGACATTCATACACTACAGGAATACAAAAAAAATGGTTAAAAAAAATAATAGTGTTGGCCTGGGCGTAAGCCTTAATCCTAGCCTTGGGAGGGTTCGAGGCAGGCAGATCTTTTGTGAGTTCAGGCCAGCCTGGTCACAGACGAGTTCTAGGACAGCTGGGGCTACAGGGAGACCCTGTCTCGAAAACGACCAAAAAAAAAAGAATAGGATTGTTTGGGCTGGGAGAGATGGCCTAGTGGTTAAGAGCCCACCTGCCTTGCAGAGAACCTGGGTTTCGATCCCCAGCACCCAAAAACCGTCTGAAACTCAAATTCCAGAACTCCAGTTCCAGGGGAATTCCAACGCCCTCTTCTGACCTCAGTGGCACTTGCACGACACGGGGCACCCAAACCTACATGCAGAAAATAAAAAATAAATAAAAAAAAAAAAAAAAATTGAAAAAAAAAATAAAAAAATTCGATGTTGAGCCAGTATTTTCTTGTCTAGAAACAGAATCTTTTGATCCTTCTGACAAAATTTTGCCTGTGTATTTTTTAAAACTTTTCTTTCCTTCTTGTGTTTACTATTTCCTTTTAAGATTTAATTGTGTCTTTTGGCAATTACTTGCATCAGTAGACATGAGTTGTATTGGTTACTATAGTATAATTTGACTTTAAAATGTGACTTTTTCATTGTGCTTATTTTCTTTCCCTTAATTTAGGTGAGATCGCCATTCTTGCTGGTATAGAAGAACAGAATGATAAATTGTGGAGCTTTACCAAAAAGGCCTCACACATTCAGTTGGACAGGTAAAAGAGTGTGCCTTTTGGAATTTTTTTTTTTAAGCATTCAGTATCATGGTACATTATACCTTTAATTCCAGCCCTGGGGAGGCAGAGGCGGGCAGATCTCTCTGAGTTCCAGGCCAGCTAGACTGCTGGCATAACAGGCCAGACATACCCCGGGAGCCCATCAAGATGTTTTTAAACTTTTTTTTGTTATTTTATTATTTTTATGTGTATCAATGTACTGTCTGCATTGTTGTTTGTGTGCACCCGTGTCGGCAGTGCCGCGGAGGTCAGAAGAGGGGTCTCGGGCTTCCCCTTGGAACTGGAGTCTCCTGGAATCGAGTACAGATGGTTCTCTAGCCGCCATGTGGGATCCTGGGGATCAACCCGGGTCCTCTGCAAGGAGCAGTCCGTGTCTATAACCGCTAGGCCATCTCTTCCCAGCCCAGATTTTTTTTTTGTTTTTGGACAGGGTCTCCCTACTGCCCCACTGTGCAGTGTGATACTCACTGTGTACCTACTTGAACTCACAGAGTTCCACAACCCTGGCCTCTCAGCCTCCATGAGTGTAGGGAATTAAAGGGGAGTGCGCACCATGCCTGGCCTTTAAGGGCGTTTTTTTTCTATTTTTATGCCAGCCTGATGGGTACCTGGGAATCGACCCAGGTCCGCTGCAAAGAGCGTTGGCACTCTAACCATTGATCCATCTCTTCACGCCCCCCCATCAAAGCTTCTAATTAAGAGAGATGGGAGAATTTGATTTTCAAGGTTCATTGCCCTATATATCAATTACTACTAGTGTTCAAATAGTGTATAGTTTGAAATCTTTGAAATAGTATTAATACAGATCTAAGAGAGTTGTGAAATTTTTAAAATTCTGGTGCTTGTTTTCAAAGCAGCATATGTATTACAAAATTGGAATGAGATGTAGAGGATTGCCATGCCTACTTCAGGAAGAAAAAAGTTCTGAATGCATCACTGAAACTGATTCATTTCAGTAATGAGATCTTTGCTATAAACTTGACAGTTAAGATTGTTACTTTTTAAATTTTATTTATTTCTTTATTTATTATTTTATTATTAATTATTTTTTTTGGTCTTTTGAGACAGGGTCTTCCGGTAGCCCCAGCTAGCCTGGAAACTCACTCTTAGTCCATGCTGGCCTTGAACTCACAAAGATCCGACTGCCTTGCCTCCCCAAGTGCTCAGGATTACCAGGCGATGCAACCAACAGCTCGTTTTTAGATTTTCTTTTCTTTAAATGTTTAAAACAGAGTCTTCACACATGTATGTAATCATGTTGGCCTCAAATCTTGCGAGATATTCTCCTGTCTCTCTCTTTTGAGGTGTGGGATTATATTACGTTTCCCGCACAGTGTCTCTAATTTGTCTGTCTTGCTTATAGTTCATGGGAAGCGAATTTGTTTTGTTTGTTTTTTTTTTGGTTTTGAGACCATAGTCTCCTTAAGCCCCAGCTGGCCTGAATCGTCTGTAAGGACCATGCTGGCCTTGAACTCACAGAGATTCACCTGTTCCTTAGTCTGTTTCAAAGGCTGTGGATTAAAGGTGTTGACACTAATCACTCAATTTCGTGTGAGAATTATTTACTGGTGGCCTTTAGGAGGCCTTCTAGCATGTGACTATCTAAATATTCCTTGTATTTCCAACCTCTTAAGTTAATATGTGTCATAAACACAACGAAATTGTTTCCTCAGCTTGCCAGAACGTGCCTTTACTAGTTGATGTGCCCTGTTTGTCTGCTTCATTCTCCCAGTTGGATGTATTCCATTTTCTTAACATAGTTGACAAGACCACATTTTTAAGCATGGAACAGTAGCATCCCGCCCAGCCTGTACAGATTGAAGAATTAATAGAGAAACCTGGAGGCATCATAGTGCGATGGTGTAAGGTGGATGATGACTTCAGAGTTGCAGAAGTGGCTTCAAACATCATGGGTATGTGAGTGGAGCTTAGCTTTTAGGATTGTTTTTTTTATTAACTAACATTTTTCTTCTGTTTCCAGACAAAAATGCCTTTTGCTTTGTAATGAAAGTCACGTCATGGGGATGGTTTTTCTTCTGGTTTCAGATAAAGAGTGTGAGCTTCTTTTCTTTTGTGATGTTGGTGATGAAACCTAGGGCTTCATTGTGCTAGGGACCCACTCTACCACAGAGCTACACCGTAGCGCTCCTAAAGGCCCTGAACTCTCAGTACCACAGCATTGTTTCTCATCACTTACTTCCCACACTTAACTCTTATTGAAGTGAGGACTTCTCCAATTCTTCTTTATTAGAAGCAAATGATGAGAGTGAATATTCCACATCCATTTTTCAAGGCAGGGTCTCCTAATAGCCACAGCTTGGCTGCGGAACTCGGTATGTAGACCAGGTGGCCTTGATCTCCAGGGATCTGCCTGCTTCTCCACATCCCATGCTTGGATAAAGTATGCTACCACACCCAGCTTTCATTTTCTTTTCTTCTTTTCTTGATTACATTTTTATTATTATTGGGGAGTGTGTGTGCCATAGTGTGACTGGTTGGAAAGTCAGATGACATTTAGCAGGAGTTGGCTCTGTCTTTACCACATCCTGAGGATCAAATTTAGGTCACCAGGCTGTGGGATGGCAACCCTCTGCTGAGCCATCTCAGCAGTCCCCTTTTGAAATTGCCTGTGGTAGTTCTGGCCTATTAATTTTTTGGTTGTTTAATTTTTTTAATGTTTTGTTTTTAATTTTTTTTTTTTATTATTTTCTTTTTTGTTTAATTTTTTTTTTTATTAATTTTATTATTTCTGTTGTGTATGAATGTACGTGTCTGCAGAGTCTGTGCACCCCGTTGCAGTGCAATGCCAAGGAGGGCGAAGGACGGTCTCGGAATTCCCCTGGAATGGGTTTTCCTGGAATTGGAGATTTTTCAGACGTTTCCGGCCGCCATGTGGGTGCTGGGGATCGACCCGGTTCTCTTTCAGAGTCGGCGCCTAGCCGCTCTAACCGCTAGGGCCATCTGCTCCAGCCCCACGGAAACTTGAGTTCTCCTGGAATTGTAGTTTTCAGACGGTTCTCGGCTCGCATGGGGTGCTGGGGATCGAACCCAGGTCCTCTGCCAAGAGCAGTCGGCGCTCTAACCGCTTAGGCCATCTCTCCAGCCCCTGCCTATTATATTTTTCTAAAAGACTTTATTTTTTAAATTTATTATGAATAATTTATTATATAATATAAATTTCCATATAAAAGTAATATTTGGTATTTTTCATTTTTTAAATTTCTGTTTTAATTTATATTGAACAATTTATTTATTAATTTTTTTTTTCTTTTGTGTCTTTTTCAAGTCAGGGTTCTCCTGTATCCCCAGCTGTCCTGAACTCGCTCTATAGACCAGGGGGCCCCTTAAACTCACAAATATCTACCTGCCTCTGCCTCCGAGTGCTACGGACTTTTTTTTTTTTAATTTTTTAACTTAATTTTATTTATTTCTGTATTGTGTGCTTGAATTACTGTCTGCATGCAAGTTTGGGCCACCTGTTGTCGTGAATGTCCGGCGGAGGTCAGGAAGAGGGTGCTTGGAGTCCCCTGAACTGGAGTTCTCCTGAATTGGAGTGGTGTTCAGATGGTTCTCAGCGCATGTGGGTCTGGGGATTGAACCTGGTCCTCTGTAAGCGTGGTCAGACGCTCTTAAAACTGCTCAGGCCCTCTCTTCCAGCCCCTCCAGTGCTGGATTAACAGGCATGCGCCACCATGCCGGCTAGGGCTATTAATTTTTTAAAAAATTATTTTTTAAGGAAATCTTTTATTGGTTCTGGACTTGAGAGTCTTGGCTTTATATGATCCTATATATTGTGATATTTTGGTTATTGTTTTGTTTTTTTGAGACAGGGCCTTATGTACTTTAGGCTGGCTTTTAACTGATGATCCTCTTCTCTATCTCCCAAGTCACTGGGATTAGTGGTTAATATAAAGACATGTCCCTTGCCAGGCGTGGTGGCGCACGCCTTTAATCCTAGCACTGGCGGAGAGGCAGGCGGTCTTTGTGAGTTCAGAGGCAGGCCTGGTCTACAGAGTGAGTTCCAGGACAGCCTGGGGTAAGGGAGACCTGTCTCGAAAAGACAAAAAAAAAAAAAAAAAAAAGACCTGTCCCTAAAACTATTTTGTGTTTTTTACTACTCTTTTTATTAATTGCATTCAATTTTTGGTCTTTTTGGGTGACGAGACAGTGGGTATTTTTCTCCATTATGCCCCACTGTCCTGGAACTTCACTATGTAGACTCGGCTGGCCTTGAAACACTACGATTCACTACCTCTGCTCTCTCGAACGTAGTGCTATTTTTTTTTTTTTTTTTTTTTTTTTTTTTTGTTTTTTGAGACAGGGACTCCCTATGACCCGCTGCCTGGAAACTCACTTGTTAGAAACAGGCTGGCCTTGAACTCACAGACAATTCCCCTGACCTCTGCCTCCCAGTGCTCGGCTTACAGGCAGGCTGCCACCACACAGTGAAGGACTGTTCTTAGGCAGACATGTGGATGCTAGGATCAACACCAGGTCCTCTGCAAGGCAGTCTGTGCCGTTCTTACCGCGAGCCATCTTCCAGCCCCCCACTCCTACTAGTGCTATTTTTTTTAAATGATATGTATCTATGCTTGTTTATGTGGGTTTGTGCATCTGAGTCAGTGCCCATGGAGGCTAAAAGAGGGTGTGATCCCTTACTGAGAGTCACAAGACAGTTAGTTAGCCCCAACATTGGGTGCTAGGAATCGAACTCTGGTCCCCTGAAAGAACAAAATATGTTCCCAACCACTGGGCCATCACCTCTCCAGCCTCAGAGACACATTTCAGTTTAAAAAGGGGCAGGGGGACTGGTAAGATGGCTGAGAAGGTAAAGACACTTGACTCCCAGCCCGACAGTCCAACAGTCCGACTTTGATCTCTGACACTTACATGGTAGAAGGAGAGAATCAAGTTTTCTTCTGACTACCACAAACACATACACACGTGAATAAGTAAGCAAATAAATAAATAAGTGAAGGAAGGAGCTAGGCATGGTAGCACATTACTGTAGTACCAGCACTTGGGGTACTAAAGCAAAGGGATGGTACGTCAAAGCCAATCTGACGTGATAAGAATATCTAATCTCAAAAAAAAACCACAAACAAACAGAGGAGAAACATAGGATACATACCAGTAGTCCTAGCACTCAGGAGGCTGAAGCAGGAAGATTACCATGAATTCAAGGCCAGCCTGGGCTACATAGCAAGTTTGAATCAATCCTGGACTACATAATCAGACCCCCCCCCTTTTTTTTTTTTTTTCAAAAATAAAAGGAATAAGCCAATTCAAGTGGCTGCATGCCTTTGATCCTGCACTTGGGAGGCAGAAGGCAGGCAGATGTTTGTGAGAGTTCAGAGCCCAAGTCTGGTTTACAGAGGTGAGTTCCAGAACAGCTGGGAAAAACAAGAGACCTCTAAAAAAAAAGGAAAAAAAGATGGACATGCTGGTGTGCCTTCCCGAGTAGGCGTTGCCCCATGCTGGTGTTGCTCTAACATGCATTCATTTTGTTTTCTGGCTTTTACCTAATGTAAATCTTTCTCCATAGGTGGATGATGACTTTACTGCCCAAGATTACAGGCTTCAGTTCCGTAAATGTACTTCAAGTCATTTTGAAGATGTATATGTTGGTTCTGAAACTGAATTCATAGTGTTGCACATAGACCCCAATGTTGATTATCAATTCAGAGTCTGCGCCCGAGGAGATGGCCGACAGGAGTGGAGTCCTTGGAGTGTTCCCCAGACAGGCCATTCCACCCTGGTCCCTCATGGTATGCTGTCGTCTTCTCACCCCTGAAGGTTAGGATGTCGGGGCACACTGAGATGCTGTGCTGAGAGTGGTGCACAGACTACCTTCCCTAAGAATCAATCCTGAGCTGATGGGAAGTGTGAAACAAGGCTTTTTATTCAAATTTCTCCATGTAAATTTTGATTTCATCAGATCTTATCTTTAGAATTAAAAAAATAGTATCACCTTGGGGCTGGAGAGATGGCTCAGCGGTTAAGAGCACCGACTGCTCTTGCAGAGACCGGGTTCGAATTCCCAGCACCTAAAAACAAAAAAAATGTTGTAACAACCGTCATTTGACTCCACGTTCCAGGGGACCAACGCCTCCTTTCTGAACCTCCACTGCATTGCACGACACAGGTGTACCAAACCTGCAGTGCAAGAAGGTATTACTCATACATATAGAAAAAAACAATAGTATCACCTAAAACCACACATGGAAAATAATTCACAGAGTACCAATTTTTCTAAACTTAATAGATATCTGGTTAGAAGCATTTTCTTTTTTTTTTTTAATTTAATTAATTAATTTATTTATTTATTATTATTTTATGTGTGCTCTTAACTGCTGAGCCATCTCTCCAGCCCCTAGAGGCTTTTCTTAAAAGCTTTATATTTTAGTGCTCGCTTCGGCAGCCATATACTAAAATTTGAACGATTCAGAGAAGTTATTAGCATGGCCCCTGCACAAGGAACACGAAAATTGTTAAAGCCCAAAAAAAAAATCTATTTTATAAAAAAAAAAAACAAAAAAAAAACAAAAAAGCTTTATATTTTAAATTGGTCACTCTCCTCCATTACTCTTCTAAAAGACCTCTTTTTCTTTCTTTATTGAGTCAGGGCTCTTGCTATGTTGCTCAGTTTACCTCTAAAGGTAAGGGCTCAAAGGCCCTCTTGCTTCACCCTCTGAGTAGCTGCGATTATATCCCTGTTCCACATACCTGGGTACCTGCTCACTTATCAGTTGTTTGTTTGTTTGTTTAGGTTTATTTTTAATTTGTGTGTGTGTGTGTGTGTGTGTGTGGTGTGTGTGTGTGTGCAGTGACATGAGTGCAGGTGGTGCCCACATGAGGCCAGAAGCAAATATTTAAATGTCCTGAATAGAAGGTTATAGGTGGTTGTGCACTACCATGCATGTGGGGTTAGCTGTGACACTGAACTCCAGTCCTCTGGAGAGAACAGGAAGTGTTATTACTGCTAGCCATCTATCCAGCCCCTTTTTTTTCTTTTTTTAAAGACGTTTTTATTTTTGCTATTTATTTATTTATTTAATTATATTTATTTTTTATTTATTTATCTTGGTCTTTCGGATAGGGTCTCCCTGTAGCCCCAGCTGTCCTGGAAACTAACTCTGTAGACAAGGATGGCCTTGCATACAAAATGATCTGCCTGCTCTGTCTCCCGCAGTGCTCGGTTCAAGGTGTGCCACCACCACGCCTGGGTTTTTTTTTTTTTTTTTTTTTATTTATGTTTATTTATGTTCTTCACATGTATGTGGTGCCAAAGTGGAGGCCAGCTGAAGTTAGAGGCTTATGGGAGCCAGCCAGTGGTGCTGAGAACCAACCTCTGGGCCTTTGCAACAGCAGCAAATTCTGTGCTTCATCTGCGAACTTTCTTTTTTTTTGAGGACAGGGTCTCTCTGTAGCCCCAGCTGTCCTGGAACTCACTTGTGACCAGGCTGGCCTCGAACTCATAAAAGATCTCAACCTGCTCTGCCTCCCAAAGGCCTAGGAATTAAAGGGTGCAACCACCACAGCTTTCTATTGATTTATTTTTCTATTTTATGTGTATGGTTGTCAGTGCCTGCATGTATGTAAGTGCACCCATGTCATGCAGTGCCCACAGAGGACAGAAGACTGTGTTGGATCCCGTAGAACTGGAGATATGGATGGTTGTTAGGCTCCATGTGGGTGCTGGGATTCGAAGCCAGGTCCTCTGAAAGAGCAGCCGTAACTGCTAAACATCTCTCCTGCCCAGGATTTTTTTTTGGTCTTTTTGAGACAGGGTCTCCCTGTATTTTTTTTATATAAGGCTAATTCATTCTAAATCTTTTTTCTTAATAAAAGGAAAAGAAGAAAAAAAAAAAATGGCATTTTCTTTTTTTTTTTTTTTTTGGTCTTTTGCGATTTTTGAGACAGGGTCTCCCTATAGCCCTAGCTGTCCTGGAACTGACCCTGTAGACCAGGCTATCCTTAAACTCACAAAGATCTGCCTGCCTCTGCCTCCCAAGTGCTAGGATTAAAGGCGTGCACCACCATGCCCTGCTCTTTTTTTTTTTTTTAACAGGTAGGTCTCACTCTATAGCTCTAATTGACCTAGAGCTTTCTATGTAGACCAGGCTGGCATCAAACTCACAGAGAACCACCTGCCTCTGCCTCCCAAGTGCTGGATTTAAAGGCGTGCACATCCACTCCTGGCCTTTTTTTCCCCCCCCTAAATATTTTTTTACTTATTATTTATTTTTAAATTTTTTTTTTAATTTTATTTATTTCTGTATGTATATCAATGTACTGTCTGCATGCAGGTCTGTGCACCCATGTTGTGCAATGCTGCGGAGGTCAGAAGAGGGTCTCGGATTCCCCTGGAACTGGAGTTCTCCTGGAATTGGAGTTTCAGACGGTTCTCTGCCGCCATGTGGGTGCTGGGGATCGAACTGGGTCCTCTGTAAGAGCGGTCGGCGCTCTTAACCGCTAGGCCATCTCTCCAGCCCCCCCCCAAATATTTTATTAACATTGTCCAGGACCCCTCTAAGTAGTTATTTCCACTTCCAAGTTCTATTTAATGTATTTGTATTAAAATTATCCTCAAAAATATAGTAATAATTTTCAATATCTTTCCTTTTAAAAGAATGGACAACTGGTTTTGAAGGTTACAGTCTGAGCAGTCGAAGAAATATAGCACTCCGGAATGATTCTGAATCCTCAGGTGTTCTCTACTCCAGTGCTCCAACCTATTTTTGTGGGCAGACATTAACATTCAGGTAAATAGATTGTGAAATGTCTGTCATGCCTTTGTGGGCATGGCGCAGTGTATAGAGCATGCATGAGCTTTGAGTTGAAACTCTTCTGGCTAATCATTGTAACTCCAGTCCTAGTAAAGCCTTTTCTGTCCTCCTCTGGCATTGCATGAACGTGGTGCACTTACATGCAGGCCAAACACTCACACATATAAAATGAAAATGAAGGTCCCTGCCTTTAATCCCAGCACAGGCGAGGCAGAAGCAGGTTAATCTGTGAGATTGTGGCCAGCTGGGGCTATAGAAAAACCCTGTCTCAAAAAGCACCCAAGCCAGGCCTGGTGGTGCGCGCCTTTAATCCTAGTACTTGGAAGGCAGAGGCAGGTGGATCTTTGTGAGTTCAAGGCCAGCCTGATCTACAGAGTGAATTCCAGGACAGCTGGGGCTACAGGGAGACCCTGTCTCAAAAAGACCCCCCCCAAAAAAGCACCCAACCAAATTTTTATTATATTATTTATTTATTTGTTGACTTTTTGAGACAAGGGTCCCCCTGTAGCCCTATCTCTATGTAGACCAGGCTGGCCTTGAACTCACAGAGATCTGCCTGCCTCTGCCTCCCAAGTGCTAGGATTAAAGGCATGTGCCACCACACCCGGCTTGCAGTTATATTTATGTGTGTGTGTGTGTGTGTGTGTGTACGTACATGTACACACATGTGTGTGCTTGTAGGCTCCTTCCACTGTATAGGTCCCAAGAATCAAATTTTGGTCTTGACAGGCTTGGTTGGAAGTGTCTACCCACTGAGCTGTTTCAACAGCCCCAGAAGATGAATTTTTCTGCTTCATGTTGTCCTGTTCGCAGGCACTTATAGAAGACATGGAGAGTATCTGGAAGTTTTGTCTTAGCCAGTTTTTCTGCATTCCCCTCCAGCCAAATCATTTGAACTGTCAGCAATTGTCAGATGTGCTTGTTTGTGCTTTGTCTCACCTTTGACACCTCCTTGCACCCCTTATGTCTCAAAGGAAGAATGATTGAATCTCCAGAAGAATGCAGAAAGGAGGGAAAAAAAGTTAGAGCTTTTCATTGCTATGATAAACGCCTGAGATCATTTACTCACAAAAAGCAAAGGACGTTTTGTTCATGACTGTTCCATTGCTCCATGTCTTTGGAGCCAGTGGGACCACTTTATGGCTGCAGCATTTCTTTTCTTTTTACAATTAGTGTCTTTTTTAAATTTTATTTATTCTTTATGTGTATGAATGTACTGTCTGCATGTAGTTTGTGCACCTGTATTGTGCAATGCCGTGGAGGTCAGAAGAGGGCATCAGATTCCCCTGGAACTGGAGTTAAAGATGGCTCTCAGCCACCGTGTGGGTACTGGGGATCGAACCCGGGTCCTCTGGAAGAGCAGTCAGTGCTCTCAACCACTAGGCCATCTCTCCAGCCCCTGGCTGCAGCATTTCTAACCCTCCTAACAGAAGCTTTGTGTGTGTGTGTGTGTGTGTGTGTGTGTGTGTGTGTGTGTGTGTGTGTTTGAGACAGGGTCTCCCTGTAGCCCCAGCTGGCCTGGAGCTCACTGTGTAGACCAGGCTGGCCTTGAACTCACAGAGATATGCCTGCCTCTGCCTCCCAAGTGCTAGGATTAAAGGTGTGTGCCATCACGCCTGGCTTAAAGACAATTCTTAGTGCGATGTGGGTGCTGGGAATCGAACCCGGGTCCTCTGCAAGAGGAGGAGTCCCCGGGTCCTCTGCAAGAGGAGTCAGTGCTCTTAACCACTAAGCCACCTCTCCAGCCCCATAACGACGGTTCTTAGACGCCATGTGGGTGCTGGGAATTGAACCCGGGTCCTCTGCAAGAGGAGTTGGTGCTCTTAACCGCTGACCCATCTCTCCAGCCCCGCATACTTTTTTTTCCAATCATTCCAATAAACATGTATTGAGTGAGGCTTTGGAAATGATATGGAATGATGCAGTTCTACTGCTTGCTGTTTGCTGACTGTGGCCTGATAGTAGGCATTGATAAACTTCAACTCCTAAAGAAGTCTCATTTAAAAAAAAGAAAGAAAAAGAAAAAAAATAGAAGTCTCACTAGCCCCACCTGGAAAGGAGATCAGCTGAAACTCTGTTCAACTCAGTCTGTTTTTTTCTTTTATTTATTTATTTATTTATTTATTATTTTTTTATAGTGGTAATTTATTTTTTTTCTTTACTTATCAAATCTAGACCAGTGTCCCCCACCCTATCCCCCCACCCCACCAGAGCTCATGGATTCTGCCAAACATGCTTTTCATCTTTTTCTCAGTCTTTCTCAACTCAGTCTTATCTTAGCCAGACTTTACTTTTTTTTTTTCTTCTGAATGTGGAGTTGAGACTATTTTTTCCTCTTCCTTAAAGGGCAGAAGCAGTTAGTTAAATCAGAAGATGTGAGTGGGAGGGGCAGGAGACCTATTTGAATAAATAGGTCATAAAGGTAAACTTTACCCAAGTTTGGAAGGACTTAACAGCCCATTTCTTAGAAGTTGTTGTCTGGCCCGTTTGTCTCTATCGAGGTTTCTGGAAGGCTCACAAACATGTCTAGTCTTGCCTTGCAACATGGCTTTGTCATCTATGAAGTTCAAAGTTCATACTCAGGAACTGAGCGATCAAGTTATAGGGGGAAATCACCCCCCCCCCCCAATCTCATAGTGTTTAAGTAAGTCTGCAGTTTTAGGTTGGGCTGTGCTCATAGCCGTCTTCTGTTGCATGTGGCCCATGGGACACGGGTTCAGTGTGCCTGCTACAGCCTTAGAGGCCAGTGAAGCTTGCGATTCGGGATGAATTTAATCTGGAACCATTCTGCTTTGTTGCCTACATCTGTTGACAGCCTCTCCTTTCAGATCTTTTCCATGTCTTGCCTGAACTTCCCTGTTTTCTTTGTTTGCTTTTTAAAAAATATTTTATTTTTGGTCTTTTTTTTTTTTTGGTCTTTTTCGAGACAGGGTCTCCCTGTAGCCCCAGCTGTTCTGGAACTCACTTTGTAGACCAGGCTGGCCTTGAACTCACAAAGATCCGCCTGCCTCTGCCTCTGCCTCCCCAGTGCTAGGATTAAAGGCGTGCACCACCACGCCCGGCTATTTTTTTTGGTCTTTTTTGAGACAGGGTCTCCCTGTAGCCCAAGCTGTCCTGGAACTCACTATGTAGACCAGGCTGTCCTCGAACTCACAGAGAATACTCCTCATTATTATTATTTTTATTTCTTTTTCTCTATGTTTATGAACGCAGGTCTGTGCACCCATGTCGTGCAATGCCACAGAGGTCAGAAGAGGGTGTTTGGATTCCCCTGGAACTAGAGTTCTCCTGGAATTGGAGTTTCAATACAGTTCTCAGCTGCCATGTGGGTGCTGGGGATCAAACCCGCGTCCTCTGCAAGAGCAGTTGGTGCTCTTAACCACTAGGCCATCTCTCCAGCCCCTCCTCATTATTTTTTAAACTGTATGTTTACTCTCTCCTCTATGATTTGTTTTGTTTTATTTTGGTGATGGTGTTTTTGAGACTGCGTTTCTTGAATCCTAGATTGGCCCAGAACTCACTAGGTAGCCAAGAATGACTTTGAACTTCTGGCCCTCTTGATTGTACCCCTCTATTGTTGAGATCACTACAAATGTGCCACCACATTTGGTTTACTTGTTGCTGGGACAGAACACAGACTTCCTGTATGCCAGATTCTGCTCACTGAGCTGTATCCTCAGCCTGCCTGTCACCTTTTTGTTTTGCTTTTGAAAGCAGCTTCCTTTTCCTCTAGTGCTGGCAGTCTAACTTAATCCTGATGGTCTAAAACTTAGGCTGCTCCTCTTCCTTTTTCAGGTAAAGAAGCAGAAGTGCACACTGCCTTTTTAGGCTCAAATCCTGGAAATGTGGGTAGAGTCTGTGATCCTAGCACCCTGCTCTCCACCTTCTCAGGGAACATGACACGGGAAGTCAAGCTGGCAATAAGAATTGCTACTTTTGGTTATTTTTCCTTCAAAGGATCTTCTAGTTAACTTGCTGTGTAATAAATTGCCCCCAGATATAGACACTTTGAACAACTACAGCCATTTTTCATTATTACTTAATTTGTTTTGGTCTTTTTGAGAGACAAACTTCCTGTAGCCCCAACTGGCCTGGAACTGGTTATGGAGATCAGTCTGGCCTTGAACTCAAAGAGACACCCCCCCACACACACCTTTGCTTCTCAAGTGTGGGGATTAAAGGTGTTCATGACACCACACCTGGTCATTTACTTATTTTATTAAGGAAACTGATTTGGGAGGTGTGGTGAGTGACGCCCACCTGCTTGGTTCTGGTTCTTGGATCCCGTGGAGGAGGCCTCTCTGTGGGTGTCTGGGTGCTTTGGCTGAGCATCCAAGTGGAAGCTGCCAGTTTTTAAGGCTTAAGCCTGGAAACTGACACTGTTAACGTCTCTATATTTTGTTGTGTAACTTGCCACCCACCCCAGGTCTTAACCCCACTTCTCAATGGAAGGACTACCAAACCGGGGACTGTGTCTTAAAACTGCCAGGGTTAACAGCTTTTAAGTTTGTTTGTTTTGAGACAGTCTCTTTATGGAGCCTGGGCTGGCCTAGAACGTAATACGGGGCCCATGCTGGCCTCCAACTTGCAGCAATCCTCCTGCCTCTGTCTCCAAAGTGCTAAGATTATAGAGGTGTGCTGGCACATCCAGAAGTTAATAGTTTTGAAATATGTAAATTTGATTTAGCCTTTGCTTTTGGTAGCTTTTTCTCCCCACATAGAAAGGGTCTCACTTTGAATCCCAGGCCAGCTTGGGCAGACCACACTGTGTATCCCAGGCTGGTGCAGAGTTTGCAGCAGGTGTGATTCTGCCTCAGTGTTGGGACTACAGATGTATGTTGCCACACCTGGCTTATTTGTTTTATTTAATTTAGAGAGAGAGAGAGAGAGTGTGTGTGTGTGTGTGTGCGCGCGCGCGTGTGCGCGCGAGCACACTTGCACACTCCTGTCCTGCTGTTTGTGTGGAGGTCAGAGAGGACACTTGTCAGGAATCACTTCTCTCCTTCCACCATGTGGGTTCTAGGGGTCAAACTTGTGTAGTCAAGCTTAAGTTTGTATTTTTATCCTCTGAGCCTTCTTGCTAGCCCTTGTTTTGTTTTTCAAGGCAAAGTCTTGCTATGTAGTTTAGGTTAACCTCAAACTATCCTCCCAAGTGCTAGAATTATAAACATAAGCCACTGTGCCTGGCTTTTTTCTTTTTGCAGTACTGGGAATGGAATCTAGGGCTTTGTACATGCAAGGCAAGGCCTTTACCACCACACTGGCTCTACTGTTTGCTTTTGGTTAAGCATTAACATTATGACCATTTCAGAATGAATTTTAGCTCAAGGGGACCTTTTCTGTACAGGGCTTGTCTCCACCATTACCAGGTGTATCTTGTTAGCACATTAAATTCAAAAAAGTGGTCTGGGGGCTGGATTGATGGCTCGGCAGTTAAGAACACTAGCTCTTCTTGCAGAGTACCCCATAGTGGCTAAAAAAAAACATATGTAGCTTCAGTTCCAGGGTTCCAATGCTCTTTTTTGACCTCTGGTCACTGTACAACACATATGCACTTACATACATGCAGGCAAAAAATATTTGTTAAAATATGTGAGTGGGAGGGGCAGGAGACCTATTTGAATAAAGGTAAACTTTACCCAAGTGTTGAAGGACTTAACAGCCCATTTATTAGAAGTTGTTGTCTGGCCGGTTTGTCTCTATTGAGGTTTCTGGAAGGCTCACAAGCGTGTCTAGTCTTGCCTTGTAACATGGCTTTGTCATCTATGAAGTTCAAAGTTCATACTCAGGAACTGAGTGATCAAATTATAGGGGGGAAATCGCCCCCAAAAATCTCATAGTGTTTAAGTAAATCTGCAGTTTTGTGTTGGGCTGTGTTCATAGCTGTTGCATGTAGCCCATGGGATACGGTTCAGGTTTTTTTTTTCTTTTTTTGGTCTTTTTGAGACAGGGTCTCCCTGTAATCCCAGCTGTCCTAGAACTCATTCTGTAGACCGGGCTGGCCTTGAACTCACAAAGATCCACCTGCCTCTGCCTCCCGAGTGCTAGGATTAAAGGCGATTAAAGGCGAGCTCCACCACGTCTGGCATTTTTTTTTTTTTTTAGAATAGTCTAGGTTGGTGTGATGGAGCAGGCCTTTAATCTCAACACTCAGAGGAAGAGGCAGGAGCATCTTTGTGAGTTCAAAGCCAGCTTGGTCTGTACAGTGAGATCTAGGACAGCCAGGGAGGGGTACATAGTAAGACCCTGTCTCAAAGAAAGACAAAAGTCTAGGGCTAGGGATACAACTTAGTAACACAGTGCACAGTTAGCACGTACAAGGCCAGTGTTCAGCTTCCGGCACCAAACAAAATACATAATACCTCCAACCTAATTCAGTCTTCCTTAGAGGATCCCAGTGGAGAAGCTGCTGGGAGAGGGAGACTCATTTTTCTTCAGGGTGTGGCCTCTGGTAGCTGCCTGTGCTGCAGTGGATGGCCCAACACTTGGGTGCATACAGATAGCGCTAATTGAACTCAGTGGGTTATTTATTTATGTATTTGTTTATAAAGAAGAGGGCGGGACTAGAGAGATGGCTCAGAGGTTAAGAGCACTGGCTATTCTTGCAGAAGGCCCGGGTTCAAATCCCTGCTTACAACTGTCGGAAACTCCAGTTCCAGGGGATCTGACACCCATTTCTGTCCTCTGAGTTCGTTGCATACGATGAGTGCACTTAAACAAATGCAGGCAACACACTCATACACATAAAATAAAAATAATTTTAAAATACAATAAAAAATGAAAATAAGAAGAGGGCATGAAGTTGGGAGGGGGACGTGTTGGTGGGGATTGTCTAGGAGGAGTTGGAAGGGAAAAGGGGTGATATATTTAGAATATATGCTATATTAACATGAAATTCTCAAAGAATAAAAAGTATGTGTATATTTTAATATTGTATTTGTTATTTTTATTTTTATATGGATGTGAGTGTATTGCATGTATGTATACAAGTGCACCTGTGTGGTTCAATGCCCACAGAGGTCAGAAGAGGATGTCAGAGTCCCCTGGAACTACTTATGGATGGTTGCTGGGAATCAAACCCGGGTCTTCTGCAAGAGCAACTTGGGTCCCCTGCAAAAGCAACCAGTGCTCTTAACCACCGATCCAACTCTCCAGCTTCTATTTTTTGTGTTTTTGAAACAGGATCTCCCTGTAGCCCCAGCTAGCCTAGAAAACTCTGTAAACCAGAGAGAAAACTCTGTAAACCAGATCATAGAGATCTGCCTCCTGAGTTCTGGGTGGGACTGAAAGTGTGTGCCACCACACCCAACAGTATGTATATATCTATTTTTATTTATTTACTTTTTGTCTTTTTGAGACAGGGTCTTTCTGTAGCCCCAGCTGTCCTGGAACTCGCTCTATAGACCAGGCTGGCCTTGAACTCACAAAGATCTGCCTGCCTCTGCCTCCCGAGTGCTAGGATTAAAGGCGTGCGCCACCACACCCGGCTTTTTTTTTTTTTCCAGTATGTATATTTTTTAAAGAAATTAGTAAAAAAAAAAAAAAAAGTTTTCGAGCCAGGTACAGCATGTATTGTAATTCCAGCACTTGAGAAGCTCAGGCACGTTTGGAGCTACTTTAATTCACATAGGTGAGCCCATATCTCAAGACAAAACAAAATAGAAGTTAATTTGACTCTGAATCTTCTCTGATCCTCCTGTGCTGTGTGGAAAGGCAAATTTAGTTCCAGGGGAGCGCAGCTGGGGGCAGGGGTACTTTGTGTTTGTCACTGAGATCCCCCTCAGTCAGGGTGTGGCAAGCTGATGAAGCTGGCTCTTATCACAGGCTTGTCACCCAGAGTTTTCCCCACAGGCTCTCTTACATCTTGGCGAACTAAGCAGGGGGTTGCCAGTAGATCTCTGCCTGGCTTTTAGTTTATTTGCAAAGGGAATATTACTTGAAGATGTAGCACATTCCTGCTTTGGGGTAATTCATACATGATAATTGTTCCTTCAGTTAGGTAAGGATGCATTCATAGGTTTTTCCCTGTGTGATCTTTCTAAAAGTCATTCTTCTAGAATGTAAGTTCAGTTTTCTTGATTAACTTCATTCTTTCTTTGAGTGAGGAATGTCATCTCATTGAAGTCTTCTCCCTCCCAGCAGATCTCTTCAGTACTAGGCATTGTAGCTAATGCAGAGTTTAAGTAAAAGAAGAAAAGGCAGACAAGGTAGCTCACACCTGGCACTGGGGAGGCTGAAGCAGGGACAATCACCAAGAATAGAGACCAGCCTGGGCTATATAGTAAGTTCCAGGTGAACTTGAGCTACAGCATGAGACTCTTATCTTAAAAAAGAAACCTCCAGGTTGGGGAGATACCTTGGTAAACTACCTGTCACACAAGCACAAGAACTTAAGTTGAGATCCCCAGAACCCACGTAAAAAGTCAGAGGTGGTGGTTCATTCCATAACCCAGCACTTGGAGGACAGGGACAGGCAGCTAGATCACTGAAGGTCATCGGCCACCTAGTCTAGCTAAATTGGTGAACTTTAGGTTCATTGAAGGTTCTGGTCTCAAAAAATAGAAGGTAGCAGCTGAGGAGGTAGTTCAAGCAGTAAAAGTGCTTGCCAAACAAATGCAAGCCCTTTTGAGTTTGGATCTTCAGAACCCACATAAAGCCAGACATGTAAAGTGAGTATCCATGATCCCAGCGTTCCTAGGAGGAGATGAGAGATGCAGACAGTAGAATCCATGGGAGTTTGCAGGCCATAGCCTGCTGTCCACAGTAGAAAAACACCGAAGATACCCTGACTCTAAGAAGGTAAAAGGCAAAGACTGCTAGCCAAGATTGTCCTCTGACCTCCACGCACACTGTAGTGCTCGGTGGTATCCACATGCCTGAATTCACATACACAAATGCACATGTCACTGGACTGCATGCTGTAGGGAGTTGTAACACAGTGATAAATATTTGTGTATCTGTGGATAGAAAAGATAGAAGTACTAAGCAAGAGGAGTTTCTCAGCTCCATTATAATCCTATGGGACCTTCATATATGTAGTCTATCACTGTACTATTCTTACTGCTGGGACCCAGTACCTGACAAAAAAAGCAACTTACAGAAGAAAGGATTTATTTTGGCTCAACAGTCTAGAGAGGAGAAAGTCAGTCACAGAGGAGGGTATGGCAGAGCTCCTGTGCCAGGAGAGTATGTCTGGAACACCAGGAAGCAGTGAGCAGGAAGTGCTGGCGTTGTCAGGCTTTCTGTCTTTTTTTTTCTCTTTCTTTCTTTTCTTTCTTTCTTTCTTTCTTTCTTTCTTTCTTTCTTTCTTTCTTTCTTTCTTTCTTTCTTTCTTTCTTTCTTTCTTTCTTTCTTTCTTTCCTTTCTCTCTCTCTCTCTCTCTCTCTCTCTCTCTCTCTCTCTCTCTTTCTTTCTTTCTTTCTTTCTTTCGTCATTTGAGGGCCTAACTCACAGGCTGCTGCCACCCATTTATAGATCGAATCTTCCCTCCCTGTCATATAAATCTCTTCAGTTACATCCTCACAGAAATGGCCAGAGGTATGTCCCCTAGGTGATTCCAGATCCAGTTGGGTTGATGATGAAGATCAACCGTCACTCACTGACTGGAATATTGTTAAGTAACATGATTCTACCATGCATTTAAAATGGTATAGAGCCAGGCGTGGTGGCGCACACCTTTAATCCTAGCACTTGGAAGGCAGAGGCAGGCGGATCTTTGTGAGTTCAAGGCCAGCCTGGTCTACAGAGCGAGTTCCAGGACAGCTGGGACTACAGGAGACCCTGTCTCGAAAAGACCAAAAAAAAAAAATTGTATGGATGGGGGCTGGAGAGATAGCCTAGTGGTTAAGAGCGCCCACTGCGGGGCTGGAGAGATGGCCTAGCGGTTAAGAGCGCCGACCGCTCTTGCAGAGGACCGGGGTTCGATCCCCAGCACCCACATGGCGGCCGAGAACCGTCTGAAACTCCAATTCCAGGAGAACTCCAGTTCCAGGGGAATCCGAGACCCTCTTCTGACCTCCGCGGCATTGCACGTCACGGGTGCACAGACTTGCATGCAGACAGTACATTCATACACATACAGAAATAAATAAA
>VZQC01007772.1:1650980-1683098 GCA_009823505.1 Rhizomys pruinosus | reverse complement strand
ATAGCCTAGCGGTTAAGAGCACCGACTGCTCTTGCAGAGGACCTGGGTTCAATCCCCAGCACCCACATGGCGGCTGAAAACCGTCTTTAACTCTAGTTCCAGGGGAATCCGACACCCTCTTCTGACCTCCACGACATTGCACGACACGGGTGCACCAACCTACATGCAGACAATACATTCATACACATACAAAAATAAATAAAAAATAAAAAAAATTAAAATAAAAAAATTAAAATTAAAAAAAAATTCATGCCTACAGAATAGGTCTGTACAGAGAAGTAACTTAAAACTAATTTAGCCGGCTGGGCGTGGTGGTGCACACCTTTAATCTCAGCACTCAGGAGGCAGAGGCAGGCGGATCTCTGTGAGTTCAAGGCCAGCCTGGTCTACATAGCAATCTCCAGGCCAGCTGGAACCAAAGGGAGACCCTATCTCAAAAAAAGAAAAAAACACCCTAATTTAGCTAGATGTAGTGACTCACAACTGTAACCTTGGCACTTGGGAGGCTGAGATAGGCGGATTGGTGGGAGTTCATGGCAAAGTTGAACTACTCACAAATAAAAGAAAGAAAAAATAAAATAAAACCCCCAAACTACTTTAATTGTAGACAGGAACTATACTATTTTAGACTCTGAAATATACTGATTTGTTTGTTTTGTTTTGAACTGTTTTTTGAAATATTTTTAAATTTATTATTTTATGTGTATGAGTGTACTGTTTGCATTTAAGTAGGCGCACCCGTGTCGTGCAGTGGTACAGAGGTCAGAAGATGGTGTCAGATTCCCCTGGAACTGGAGTTAAAGATGGTACTTAGCCACCATGTGGGGCTGGGAATCAAACCCGGGTCCTCTGCAAGAGAGTCGGTGCTCTTAACTGCTGAGCTATCCTTCCAACCCCTTGAAGTGTTTTTACACCATGAACTCAACTCTGTTCAGATGGATAATAGCTAGGTAGCATTTTTAAAACTATTTCTATGTTTGGAGGAAAAATATTTTGGGTGATATTGTGATAATAAGAATTGATATTACTGGGCATGGTGGCGCATGCCTTTAATCTCAGCACTTGGGAAGCAGAGGCAGGTAGATCTCTGTAAATTCAAGGCCAGCCTAGTTTACATAGAAAGTTCTAGGCCATCTGGGGCTACAGGGAGACCCTGACTCAAACAAACAAAAAAGTTTATTAGCCAAGTGTGGCCATACATGCCTTTAATCCCAGCACTGGGAAGGCAGAGGAAGCTGGTCTACATAGAGAGTTCTTGGCTCCCTGGGGCTACAGGGAGACCCCGGCTCAATAGCAACAAAAATTGATGTTTATTGTGCTTTACACTGTGCCAGGCATAGTGCCAAAGTCTGCTCTCTGAGTTGCACATCTCACTCGTGGTCTGCTGTCCTCTGGGCTGCACATCTCACTCACTCACTCTGGGCTGCACATCCCACTCGTGGCCTGCTGTCCTCTGGGCTGCACATCTCACTCGTGGCCTGCTGTCCTCTGGGCTGCACATCTCACTCGTGGCCTGCTGTCCTCTGGGCTGCACATCTCACTCGTGGTCTGCTGTCCTCTGGGCTGCACATCTCACTCGTGGCCTGCTGTCCTCTGGGCTGCACNCAGCCCCAGCTGACCAGAACCCACAGATTACACAGTCCTGATGATCTCTGCTCCCCTTTGAAACTAGAAACTTCACAAGCCAGGCCTCCATCTTCTACAACTCCTTCAGCAAAACTGCTCCAAGCTCCACAGCAACAATCTTTAGGCATTCAATGATCTTCCCAGCCCAAAGTTCCAAACGCCTCCACAATCCTTCCCCAAAACACCAAGGTCAGGTCTGTCACAGCAATACCCCACTCTTCTGGTACCAATTTCTGTTCTAGTTTGTCTTCCATTGCTGTGACAAAACACTCTGACCAACACCAACTTGGGGAGGAAAGGGTTTATTCAGCTTACATCTCCTGGGTCACAGTTCATCACTCAGGGAGCCCAAGGCAGGAACTCAGGGCAGGAACCTGGAGGCAGGAGCTAGCTGAAGCACAGGCCATGGAGGAATGCTGTTTACTGGCTTGCTCCCCTGGCCCATGCCCAGCCTGTCCTCTTATACCATACACAACAACCTGCCCAGGGTGGCACCACCCACCAGCCCAATGTGGGTTGCCCAACAATCAGGACAATACTCCACAGATGTGCTCACAGGCCAGTCCAATGGAGCCAATTCCCCAATTGAGGCTCCCTCAACCCAGGAGTGTCAAGTTGACACTAAAGCTATCCAGCACACACCTCAATTAGCCTAATAAGGAACTCCCCCACAGGCATGCCCAGAGGTTGTATCCTTGGCGACTCTAAATCCCACCAAATTGACACTCAAGATTAACCATCATAAAAGGATAGCCCATTGGCAAAGAATACAGGAGTTCTATTTCATCAGCTGTAGCAAAACACAAATTAAAACCACAGTGTAAAACCACTACCTGCTGCACAAATGACTGAAAAGAGAAGGCAGCAGAATTACAAACTGGTTGGGCATTGTCTTGAGCTGTTGGGTTTTGGGTAATTTGTCATGCAGAAGTAGCTAGCTATTGCATCATCATTTGGGAAGGGTTTTAGGAATGATTCAGAGGATAGAAGAGGAATGTTGCAAAATCTTCCCTGGGGAGGGGGGAGATGTGGTAGATGTAAACATCTACCCTTCTTCCCAGTGTCCCAATAACCATCCAATGTTCAAATTCTACCAAAATTTCACTTTGGGGAACCAATTAGTTTGGGCTTACTAACAGAGCAGTGAGTGAGGGGTTACTTACAGGACTGTGGGTACTCCACTAAGGCTACACTGGAGAGTCCTCGCCCAGCATGGAGGAGGGCTTCCCCATAGTCTTATAAATGGAGTCCCCTACCTCAGTCTTCTCCAGTCTTGATACTCTAGTCCTTCCTTGAGGGCACATATAATTGAGGCAGACCTGCCCATCATGGGTTAGAAGACATCGATGGATACTCAGGAAGGTCCTATGACCCATCACCCCTCTTTCAATGAGAAATGGTCAAGAGTCAATAAGCCCAGCTGTGATAATCTTTTGTAAGCAGGCAAAACTGAGCTCAGAAAGATTACATCTGTTTGGCTCAGAAGACAGTCCTTTACAATGGGTATCTTTGAGAGTCAGTTTTTTTTTTCTTTTTGAGACAAGGTCTCCCTGTAACCCCAGCTGGCCTGGAGCTCACTCTGTAGACCAGGCTGGCCTTGAACTCACAAAGATCCGCCTGCCTCTGCCTCTGCCTCTGCCTCCCGAGTGCTAGGATTAAAGGTGTGCGGCACCATGCCAGGCTTCCTTTCGGCAGTTTGTAGGGAAAGACATATATAGCACTCTGTTCCTGCGTCTTCTCGATGGTTTCTTCCTTTCATTTGCCTTTTTCCTTTCCTATTTGTCGACATTTGACTTTCCGTCCCAGGATCTGCAGTCCTTGCCCAGCTTCAGCCTGGTGATACTACCTTGCTGGAGTGAATGCCCACATGGACAGCTGTGCCATTAGTCTTTTCCTGCTGAATCCACTTTGCCAATCTGCTGACCTTTGTAGTGCCCTCGTACAACCTGGACTGTCTCATTTCGAGTGGGCGTGGACAGAACATTATATTTCTGTCTCGCTCTTTGGAAAAAGGGGAGGAAGTGACCTTCCGAATGTGAGAAGGTGCATTGGAATTCGTGTTACGGTTCTTGTCAGAAGTCACAAAGGGATTGATTGCTGACTGCACTTTGGTGAAAACTGCAAAGGGGCAAGTCCGTATTTTCTCTGTATATATTCGGTATGAACTGTAGACAGTCACATTAAGTGTCCCCTTTCTTCATTCCTTCATTCTTTACATAAACAGTTGTTTATGCTAAGAAGTTTGTCCTTACAGGTCTCTTAGGATATTTTTATTCAGTTTTGTCTTAGGTGGCCTCCCTGGATTCTGCAGTGGTGGCATTATTCATTCAAGTCCCAGAATCCCTACAAAGCAATAAGCACCCAGGGCTGGGGCTAGCTCAGTCAGTAGAGTGCTTGCTTAGCCATAGGAAACCCTGGCTTGAGCTTCAACACTGCATGAAGTAGGGTTGGTGTCTGTCATACCTGTAATTTCAGCATTCACAAGATAGGAGAAGGATCGGAAGTTCAAGGTTATTCTCAAGCCTGGGATACATAAGACCCTGTCTCAAAAAAGGAGGAGAAGGAGGAAGAAGAGGAGGGAGAGGAAGAGGAGGATGAGAAGGAGGAAGAGGGGGAGGAAGAGGAGGAAGAGCCAGCAGTAAGCTGGCTAATTGTCTAAAGGTGATTAATGCCAAGCCTGATTGATACTTGGAACCCAAAGGAAGAATGAGAGAACCAACTGCAATTTTTCTCTAACCTCCACACTTGTTACCTTAATACAGAGAGACAGAGAGAGAGACAGATGTAATAAAAGTAGATCAGCTACGTGGGGCGTGGTGCTGCACACCTTTTATTCTAGCACTTGGGAGGCAGAGGCAGGCGGATCTCTGTGAATTCAAGGCCAGCCTAGTCTATAGAGTGAGTTCCAAGACAGCCAGAGCAACAGGGAGACCATGTCTCAAAAAGACCAAAAAAATAAAAACAAAAACAAGAAAAGTAAACCATCAACGCAGCAAGGAAACACTTGAGTTTCACACCAAAATACAAACAACAAAACAAATCCACATGCCAAAAGCACAATGACAGCAACAACGACAACAAAAACAACATGGGAAAATCAAATAGTAAATACCCTCAAAACAGTCCTATGGAAGACTCCTACAGTGAGATTTCCCTGGAGGTAATCCAGGACACAGATCATAAAAGAACAATCATAGAAATATTCAAAGATATCAAGGAATATAAAGAACACACAGACAAAGAAACAAAAAAAAAAGGGAAAAATTACAAACGCTGGATGGAACTAGAGGGAGAGCATGACAAACTCGAGAAGGTACTAGAGAGAAAGAATGACAAACTCTGGCAGGAAGTAGAAATACTGAAGAGATACCAGGATGAAATGTAAAAAGAAGTTGACCACAGAGACAAGTGAATCAAAGAACTAGGAGAGAATGACAAACTCCAAAAGGAAGTGGAAATACTAAAGAAATCACGGGATGAAATAAAAAAGGAACTGAAGATTCATCCACTAAGCAGAAAAGTTTATTTGAGTTTACAATTGATGGTTCCAGGGAATTAGACTCCATTGTGGCAGGAGGCATGGTAGCTGGGGATGGAGCATAGGTTCACATCTTGCAATGAATACAGGAAGTCAAGAGAGAGAGACTGGAGACTGCAAGGCTTGTTGAACTCACTAAGCCCACCTCCCAGTGACATACTTCCTCCAGCATGGCCACACCTTCTAAAACCTCCCAAAATAGCCCCACCAACTGGGGACAAAGTGTCTGAATACTTGAAGCCTATGGGGAACACACTCATTCAAACCACCACATTCCACTCCTTGGCCCCCATAGGCTCATGACCAAATAAAATGCAAAATGCATTAAAAGTCCCCATAGTCTTTACTAGTCTCAATTCTATTCAAAAGTCTATAGTTCAAAGTCTCTTCTGAAAGACAGGCCAAACTTTTAACTGTAAGCTCCTATAAAATCAAAAGACAAATTACATAATCCCAACATGCAGTGGAACTGAATACACATTCCCATTCCAAAAGGAAGGAATAGAGGCATAGTGAGGAAATATTGGACCAAAATAAGACCGAAAACCAGCAGGGCAAACACCAAGTCCAGTAGCTCCATGTGCGACTTCTGGGAATTTACTTCCAAAGGGCTTAGAAGTCTCAGCTCTTCCAGCTTTGCTTGCAACATACATTGCTTCCTTAGGCTGGTACCACTTCCTATATTCAGGTCTCCTTGGCAAATATCTCACAGCTCTGGCATCTCGAATGTCTTCTTGGGGTCTCCACTGCCAACCAGGCTTCACACTCACAGCTTCACACAATGGCCTATCAGGGCCTTCTTTAATCAGGGACCCCCCCACCCCCTGCCGCACTCTCATTCACAACTTTTCTCTGCCCTTCCAGTATTTTCCTTTCAAAAGTTGGAGGCTTAGCTGGGTGTGGGCTTGCCCTGAAGGTACTGTTTCTGGTTTTTTTTGTTTTTGTTTTTGTTTTTTGCAAATATCTAGGCCTCTCCTTAATCACTTTAATTTTCTTATCAAAGGGAGCCTCTCCTTCAGTACATGCCTTGGCTCCACCATTAATCTTCCTAGTGCACTTTTCGGACCCAAACTGTACGTTCTGCATTTCTTTCTGCCGCATCTGCTCTTTTTCACTGAATATCTGCACAATATTCACCATTAATAGCCAGACCACCATTTCTATGTTAGGCTGTCTTGAAATATCCTCTGCCAAAGACATCAGTCCATTAATTTTCAACTTAGCATCAGGCAAGCATTGGGGCTGTGGGCAAACTGCAGCCAGACTCTTTGCCAAAATATCCCAGTTGCTACCTAAATCTTTTTTTTTTTTTTAGTCTTTTAGAGATAGGGTCTCCCTGTAGCCCCAGCTATCCTGGAACTCACTCTGTAGACCAGGCTGGCCTTGAACTCACAAAGATCCACCTGCCTCTGCCTCCCAAGTGCTAGGATTAAAGGCGTGTGCCACCACGCCCGGCCAAAAATATATATTTTCAACAATACATATATTTCTAATGGCTGCACCACACTGGAGAGGCTGAGAATCTGGTAGTTGCTCAGTCCATGAGCATGGATGTCTCAGTAGTTCCAATCTGGCTCTGAAGACCTGATGGATTACTGGAGATCTGCTAGTTCTTCAGTCTACACTGGAATCTGAGGGGTTGGTCACAGCAGCAACAGGAACTCTTGAGAGAGAGAGAGACAGCAAGTAGTATAAAGAGACAAGCTCCCTTCGGCCATGAGCTTTTTATTTTTTTTAATTAATTTTATTTATTTCTGTATGTGCATGAATGTACTGTCTGCATGCAAGTGTGTGCACCCGTGTCGTGCAATGCTGCAGAGGTCAGAAGAGGGTGTCGGATTCCCCTGAAACTGGAGTTCTCCTGGAATTGGAGTTTCAGACGGTTCTCGGCCGCCATGTGGGTGCTGGGGATCAAACCCGGGTCTTGTGTAAGAGTGGTCGGCGCTCTTAACCACTAGGCCCTACCATGAGCTTTTATACTGGCTGCCAGCAGAAGGTAATACCCACGGGTCTTCCAGCTTCAAACGATCCAATCAGAAGATCTCTCTCATTTAATTAGTCCCAGATCCAGTCTAATTGACACCCAGGATTAGCTATCACAGAGGTGCAGTTAGGTCAGAGCAGAAGGCCTTTTTTTTTGGTCTTTTTGAGACAGGGTCTCCGTGTAGCCCCAGCTGTCCTGGAACTCACTCTGTAGACCAGGCTGGCCTTGAACTCACAAAGATCCTCCTGCCTCTGCCTCCCAAGTGCTAGGATTAAAGGCGTGCCCCACCACGCCCGGCTGAGAGTGGTGTTTTTTAAGAGTGCTTACTACTTACTTAGCCCTGGCTGGCCTGGAACTCACTTTGCATACCAGGTGCTGGGATCAAAGGTGTGTGTCACCAGAGTTTAATTTCTACCATGCATGTCAGGGCACTCCCAACCCCCTGTAACTCCATCTTCAGGAGGTCCTGAGACTTCTGGCTTCTGTGGGCTCCTGCAGGCACATGATGCACATACGCTTGCTCAGGCAAATACACATACACAAGGACACAAAAATTAAAGTTTAAATGTAAAAAAAGCCAGGAGGTAGTTCATGCATTTATTATTTATTTATTTATTTATTTATTTATTTATTTATTTATTTATTTGTCTTTTTGAGACAGGGACTCCCTGTAGCCCCAGCTGGCCTGGAACTCACTCTGTAGACCAGGCTGGCCTTGAACTCACAAAGATCTGCCTTCCTCTGCCTCCGGAGTGCTAGGATTAAAGGCGTGAGCCACCATGCCTGGCTAGTAGTTTATACCTTTAATCCCAGCACTGGGGAGTCAGAGGCAGGTAGATCTCTCTCTCTCTCTTTCTCTCTCTCTGTCTCTCTCTCTCTCTGTGTATGTGTGTGTGTGTGTGTGTGTGTGTGTGTGTGTGTGTTTTATTCAAACAGTTTTGGACTGTTGCTTAAAGCAGACATTATCCCAGGTTGAAGAAAAAAAAAGGTTGGTTTAATTCTGCACCTCTGGAGTTAGATGTTAGAGATCATGGTTTATTCTTCACCTCTGGAGTTAGATGTCAGAGATGAAGGTGTTGGTAGGGAGCTAGAGAGATGGCTCACTGGTTAAGAACCTTTGTTGCTCTTTCAGTGAACCCAGGTTTGAGTCCCAGCACCCACATGGCTGCTAAGAGCCACCTGTAACTCCAGTTCAAGCAGGTATGATGCCCCCTTCTGGCCTCTGTGGGCACTGCATGCATGTGGTGCATATCCATAGATGCAGGCTATTTACTCATACACCCAAAACAAAAATATTTAAAAAACTGCAAGTTTCTAAGTTGCAGTCTGGTTCCATTCTGATACGTGTTCTACATGCTGTTCCTCTTCAGAAAACCTTAGTACATCTCTCTGTTCTAATTTTGGTAAGTTGGTATAATACCAACTGCTTGACTCACTTACCTGCTGACCTTCTGGATTTTGGAGTTTGGGGACTCCTGATGTAAGCCTGGGAATTATAAATTCCTTGAGGTTTTCACCTGTTTGGGCAGTTCTTACCCTAGCTATACCTTACATTCACTCAAGAGAGCTTTTATTTTTATTTTTGTATTTTGAGACAGCCCAGCGTGAGTGTACGTGTACACATGTCATGAAATGTACATGGAGGAGGTCAGAAGAGGGTGTCAGATTCCCCTGAAACTTTTTTTTCCCTTTTCCAGACGGGGTCTCCCTATAGCCCCAGCTGTCCTGGACCTCACTCTGTAGACTAGGCTGGCCTGAACTCACAAAGATCCGCATGCCTCTGCCTCCAAAGTGCTAGGATTAAAGGTGTGCGCCACCACACGTTTTTTTGCGAAACTTTTTTTTTTTGGTCTTTTGGAGACAGGGTCTCCTTGTAGCTCCGGCTGTCCTGGAACTCACTTTGTAGACTAGGGTGGCCTTGAACTCACAGAGATCCGCCTGCCTCTGCCTCTGCCCCCATAGTGCTGGGATTAAAGGCATGCACCACCATACCCAGGATAATCAAAATCAATTTTTTTTTTTATGTGTATGAGCATACTGTCTGCATGTAGGTTTTTTTTTTTTTCTATTTTTTTTTTGTCTTTTTGAGACAGGGTCTACCTGTAGCTCCGGCTGTCCTGAACTCCCTATGTAGACTAGGCTGGCCTTGAACTCACAAAGATCTGCCTGCCTCTGTCTCCCGAGTGCTAGGATTAAAGATGTGCCCCACCACACCCGGCCTGCATGTAGGTTTGTGCACCGGTGTCCTGCAATGCCACTGAGGTCAGAAGAGGGTGTCGAATTCTGGAATTGGGAGTTACAGGCGGTTCTTAGCCGCCAAGTGGGCGCTGGGGATCGAACCCGGGTCCTCTGCAAGAGCAGTTGCCGCTCTTAACTGCTAGGCCATCTCTCCAGCCCCCAAAATCAAGTTTCTTAAAAGAGAGAGACAAAGATCTGCCAGGCAGGCTCTGCTAGTTAGGTTTAAAAGCTCTCTAGGTTCATTTTTGCTCTGAGGCCAGGCCTGGTGGCGCACGCCTTTAATCCTAGCACTGGGGAGGAAGAGGCAGGCAGATCTTTGTTCAAAGCCAGCCTGGTCTACATAGTGAGTTCCAGGACAGCTGGAGGTACAGGGAGACCCTGTCTCAAAAGAAAAAAATATTGCCCATGGTTTTGCACACCTCCAGCCCTCAGGAGGCTGAAGTAGGTGGATCTCTAGAGTCCAAGGCCAGCCTGATCTACAAAGCCAGTTCCAGGCTGGCCTTGGACTCTAGGGACATGGTCTCAAAGACACATATATAATGTATGTATATTTTATGTGTATGAGTGTGCTGCCTCCATATACAATAAGTACACCTGTGTTATACAGTGCCCACAGAGGGTGTTAGCTTCTCGTAGATCTGGAGTTAATAGAGGGCTGTCAGCCACCATGTGGGTGCTGGGAACTGAACCTGGGGCCTCAGTGAGCAGCAAATGCCCTTAACCACTGAGCCATCTCTCTGGTCACAATACTGGGCTATTGTACATGGATTGCTGCAGAAGGCAGTAGCATGAAGACAAAAATCTACCAAGGACAGCTAGCTGGTGGGTTTACTGGCTTTGCTCAGAACCACACATTTACAAAATAATATAGGGCAAATGTATTTCATTGAGTTCAGTGTGAGAGGGACTGCCTAGCTGTGCAGGGTCTTAAGTCTAGTGTCCCGCAGTGCTACACATAGGAAAGCAGGACTTCATGTCCATTCCATACTAGCTAGCTCACACACTTGACTCTACGGTGTTTTTCTGGATGTCTACCTAAGCCATCAAGCCCAAAATCTAAGTTTACACATTAACAATGCAGACCAACAAAAAAGCAGAATACAGCTTTATATTATTGAAGTTTATGTACAAAATCATTTGATTTCAAATAAACATTTAATGTAAAAACAAACGTTCTTTTAAACTGAATTTTTTTTTACATCTATTGTACCATTCAAATGCTTTATCATCTTACATGATTTCTTCAAAATCAGTTATCAAGGGTACATATAGAAAAGCATTTTTTATAAATAGAAACAAAGGGATTTTTCAGCTTTTATTATAAGATGACATAAAAAGTTTACTTAACAGAAGTAATTTCATTACTATTTGGGGGGAGGGGATCACCAACTTTTTGTGCAAACAATGCTAGCCTTCTTTTAAGCATTAAGAGCATAACTGCTTAAGAAATGACATAAGCAATAATTCTACACCTACATCTCCCCTAAAATAATCTATTTTTCTTTTTACATATGTGCACAGCTTTAGCAAATTAAAGCCCAAGAGAAATGCTCAAAACCCACTACCCAGAGGAAAAATGAGATTTAAGGAAGTCCTTATGAGGAGGGTTTACAGCCAAGGAGTCTGTAATGGAAGCTGCAGTTTCCCTCTTTCCTTTTTTTTTTTTTTTACAAAAAAAAAAAAAAAAAACATAACTAAGAACTTAATACTGGATGACAAATCACATCCACACTATTTCGTTAAATAGCCTCACAGTTAAACACATCTTAAAGACCAACCAAATCAGTATTTACATTTATAAATTTCTGAAGACACCATTAGAAAGCTCATATATCCCTCCACTAAACAAAATAGGGAACTGCATCTGATGGTGGTGGAATGAAATTTAAAAATTAAAAATACCACTATTTACAGCAGCATTGATCCTTTATAAATAAAGAATATGAAAATGCAATATCTTTAAAGGATAATAAAAAAATTGAGGTGATGTTTTTTTCAACCACAGTGCTTGGAGTTGGAATAAAAACTTATTGGTGCTTATTAACATGCCAGTAGTGAAACTGCTTTCTGTTGGAGAAAATCCAACGGCAAGTATGTGCACAAAACACATAACACAGGGCAAAATGCTTGAAACAATTCAAGTCAGCTTATCAGAATTGGATATTCTAATTATGAAATACATTACAAAGACATCCTTGCAAAGAAAAAAACAAAAAGGTTTAACATTTTCTCGTTCATTTTCATACAACACCCCCCGAAGTGGCATCTTAGAAATCTCAAGCTCATTCTTCCCTTGCTTCACAATGCTAATGAGAAGATGTGTACGCTGAATTTTCCACATAATTACCTCATTCAAGAAGAAAAACTAAAACCATGTTCAAGTTTAAAAATATATTGGGTAAGCAAGCATTAAAATTACAAAAACAAATGGCCAGTAACCCTTATGAATGCACACAACACCTCACTGCCAACATGGAAAGTTAACATGATCTCAAACAGGCATACGATGAAGAAGTGCTACTTGAAAATGTAAAATCAACTATGGGATGCAAAACAACCTGCATCGTAATCTTTCATTTCAAATTGACATGATTTCAAAATCAAGGATCAGTTTGATTGCAAGTAGTAATAATAATTTCACAAAACCTTCAATTTTAAAAGGGAATAACATTCCAATTTCCCCTTCTTAAAACTCTCATAATTACAAAGTAGAAAAAGTCATAAATGCCAAAAAGTCTGAAATAATGTCTAGATTAATTCAATATATTTCATAAGAGAAGTGTTGCACCCTTCTTGGAAGTACTGCTTTTCAGGGTTCAATTTGGTAATATCACTAAAATGGAGAGGCATGTAATGCAAATGAAGTGAAGTAGAACCCTCATAGAAATACCCTTGTTGAAATAATTTACTTCATCTAACAATGCCTGTTTGGAATACATGATTTATAAACAGAACAAAAAAGACCTAAAATCCCAACTCTTTCTATAGGTGGAATTGCCTAGAATGCAATTTCAGTGTTTGTCCATCATGTGGGGAGATCTCAGAGTCTTTGTTTTTTGCTCTGTTTTGAGACCCCTGAGACACCATCTATTTCCAAAGCTCTCTCTTTTGAGTTAATTTCACTGAATCCATTTGCTGTTCCGTTTTGTTCTTCAGTTACTTCTTCATTTGCAGGGGTAGTGGGCTCTCCTTTTTCTAGTTTTTGCTGCATTTCACGAAGCTTGGTGACAGCTTTATCTATTGACATTATGCTAATAAGATTAAAGTCATGCATGCTGACTAGATGAAGCATGAAGTTTCGACATAAATTCTTCTTAATTATTTTCTGTCCATAATTTTCTACAAACAGCATACAAGCATGATTCATTTGATTGTCAGCAATAAACCTATGCAATAAAAGAAAAATATTAATATTGATACAAAGCATGTAAAATTTAACAGTGATAAATAATTTAGAATAATAATGACTTAATAAGTAGCAAGACTGAAATTCAGTCTCTGCCTGGGAACTTGAGAGTTCATCTAAATAGGTGTTAAACATGAACCAATGTGAAATAAATCTCAATAGTTGTTATAGTTACAGATTGGAATCTTGAGACCTGAAGCAGAAACAGAAGTAATTTTATTAAAATTGTATCTACTTGGGGCTGGACAGAACGCTCAGTGGTTACACACACTGCCTGCTCTTGCACAGGACCAGGTTTCAATTCACAGTACCCACATGGTGGCTACCAATCAGTTCCAGAGGATCCAACACCATTTTCTGACCTCCTGGGGCATTGTATGACATGGGTACATTTATAAACATACAGGCAATACAATCATACACATAAAATTTTTTAAAAATTTTATTTACTTTTGCCAAGTGTGACTTTAATCTAGTACTCAGGAGGTAGAAGCAGACAGAGCTTTGTGAGTTTTGAGGTGAGCCTGGTACATAGTTCCAGAATAGTTGGGGCCACAGGGGAACCCTGTCTCAAAAAGAAAGCAAGACCAAACAAAGTAAAATAAAAAAATAAAAAATAAAAAATAAAACTAAAATAAAAATAAAAATACATGTATCTACTTTTGTGGCATGAGCCCTGGAACTCACTATGTAGACCAGCCTGGTCATGAACTCAGAGATCCACTTGCCTCTGCCCCGCAAGTGCTTAGATTGAGCATCATTGTAGTTAGGAATGAATTTTTTCTTTTTCTTTCTTGGTCTTTTTGAGACAGGGTCTCCCTTTATCTCCAGCTGGACTTGTAATTTCTATGTGGACCAGGCTGTCTTTGAAATCACTGAGATCCGCCTGCTGCTGCCTCTCAAGCACTGGGATTAAAGGGCATGTGCCACCACGCCCCCCCCTTTTTTTTTTGGTCTTTTTGAGACAGGGGCTCCCTTTAGTCCCAGCTGGCCTGAAGCTCATTCTGTAGACCAGGCTGGCCTTGAACTCAGAGATCCACCTGCCTCTGCCTCCCAAGTGGTAGGATTAAAGGTATGTGCCACCACGCCTGGCTGGGTTTTATATATTCTACATAAACAGATTACAATCACTGAACTATATAGTTCTAGCCTAAAATTGAATCTTAAAATTGACAATTCCAGGCCCAAAAAAAAAAAAAAAAAAAAAGGATTCTGACAGGTGGTTGTTCTTCTACTAGTATGTCCTCTTAACTCTGTGCAGTGCACTAAATAAATCATCTTTTCCATTTAAAAAAACTGGGGGTGGCCAGGCATGGTGGCACACACTTTTAATCCCAGCACTTGGGAGGCAAGAGGCAGGGGATCTGAGTTCAAGACCAAGCCTGATATACAGATTGAGCCCAGGCCAGCTGGACTAAAAGCGAGACCCTGTCTCAAAAAACAACAAACAAAAAAGTGGCTGAGAGATGGCTCCAGCGGTTAAAGGCAATGACTTACTCTTGCAGAAGACTGGGTTTGGATTCCCAGCACCCACATGGTGGCTAAAAAACGCTTTTTGACTCCAGTTCCTGGAAATATCTGAACACCGCTCTTCTGACGATCCATGCAATCACACGACACAGGTGTAACCAAACCAACTAACATGCAACAGTACACTCAGACAACTACCCCCACCGCCAAAAAGGTGGGGCAAAGGACCAGTTAAGAATCCTTTACATGCAAGCCGAGGACTAGGTTTTTTTAGCCTAAACCGCAGTGGAAGGAGAAACAAATCCTCCAGTGTGCATTATGCACATGCACACTAAGAAGTATTAGTATGTTATGGTGGTCCAATGCCTTTAAACCTGCCCGTAGGTCGCCATGTAATGAGACCGCTAACCTAAAAAAAAAAAAAAAAAAAAAAAAAAAAGTTTAAGACTCTAAAAGACTCTAACATGTCCACCCATGTGAGTGCACACCTATAATCATGACATAGAGGATCAGGAGGATTATAGGTGAACTTCAGCAAAATAGGGGGTTCCAGGCATTCTAGGCTACATGAAGTCAAATCTAAAGAAAAAGTCAAAAAGGAACTTTTAAGAAATGGAATTTGAAATACTCTACCCATGCTTCATGACATGGAGATTCCAGAGCTTCATTACTTCTTTCTCTCCTTCATTAACATCAGAAAATTCTTCAATTTGCTGAGAAGAAAATATGTATTACATATGGAATATAACATTGCTAAGCAAAAAAGATTCAAAAGCAGTAATTTTCAAAGGAAAATCCAGAAGTTACAAGTCAAATTATATAGTATGTACTCAGCAATACTCACAAAAATAAAATTCCCCATATTACTTTACATTATAGAATTATAAAAATTATGCACAAGATTCCGTAATTTAGAAAAGGTTCTTTAAAGTAGAAGGTCCTGTTTATATACTAAACATTATATTCAAAGAAAATTCCTTTCTTTTGCATTTTTTTTTTTTTTGTGTGTCTTTTTGAGACAGGGTCTCTCTGTACCTCCACGTGACCTGGAACTCAATATGTAGACTAGGCTGGCCTTGAACACACAGAAATCTGCCTGCCTGTGCTGGCACTAAAGGCATGCCCCACTAGGCCCAGCACAAAAATTTTTAATCATAAAATTCTACAAATACTGGTGATGAGGATAGAAAGGGTGATAATTACTGTAATGGTTTTTTCTCTGAGCCATTCGGGATCCTTTTCATCTTCACTGTCTACTTCCATCTCCTGTGGACGGAGGGGCAAGCAGGTATCACTGTGGAAGTACAGACGATTGTGGCCGCTACTGTATGTTCTCTGCTGTTCTACTTCTCCATCTTCAGATTCAAGAAATTCAGACATGCTTGCTTTTGTTCGTTTTGGCCTAATGAAAGAAATTAATGCTGATATGATACAGCATTATGTACTATATCATGTAACCAGTCAATATAAGCTGAGATCTATAATATCTATGTTGTAAAACTAAAAGCAATAGTATTTAAGGCAGCACTCCTATAAATTATTTCCTCTATACAATGCAAAGTGGACATATTACGTAACAGTTTTCTCCCCTGGAGTTGGAAATCAAACCCAGTGTCTCAAAGCATAAAGGAAAAATTAGCCAGGTGTGGTGGCGCACGCCTTTAATCCTAGCACTCGGGAGGCAGAGGAAGGTGGATCTTTGTGAGTTCAAGGCCAGCTTGGTCTACAGAGAGAGTTCCAGGACAGCTGGGGCTACAGGGAGATCCTGTCTTGAAAATACCAAACAAACAAACAAATAAATAAATAAAAATAAAGCACTGGTAGGGCAAAGTAAGAAACACATGAGGTAGCTAGAGAGATAGCTCAACAGTTAAGTACAGTGGCTGTTCTTGCAGTGGATCTGGGTTCGAGTCCCAGCACCCACATGGTGGCTAACAACTGTCCATAACTCCAGTTCCACTGGTATTGCTCGACACAGGTGTACAGGCATAACACTCACACATAAAAATAAATCTTTAAGAAAAATGGTACTTTTTGCTCTCATAGAAGATTTCAAGTATGGTTTCAGCACCTGCATGGCAGCTCACAACTTGCTTTAACTCCAGCTTGAAGGGATCCACCACCCTTTTCTGGAACTTGTACTCACACAGACACAAAGAATAAACCTTGCTGGGCATAGTGGCACATGCCTTTAATCCAGGCACTTGGGAGGCAGAGGCAGGTGGATCTCTGTCAGTACAAGTCCAGCCTGGCCTACAAAGCAAGTACCAGGCCAGCTGGGACTACAGGGCCACCCTGTCTCAAAAAAATAAAAACCCTTTAGAGGCTAGAGAGATGACTCAGCCAAGAGCACTGACTGCTCTTGCAGAAGACAAAGGTTTAATTACCAATGCTCACATGGTGATTAACAACTCAACTCCAGTTCCAGGGAATTCTACCCCCTCTGTACTCCACAGGCATTGCAGAACATGGGTGTACTTACATACATGCAGGCAATACACTCATACACATAAAAAGTAATTTATACGCAGAGGCAGGCAGATCTCTGTGAGTTCAAGGCCAGCCTGGTCTACAGAGTGAGTTCCAGGACAGCTGGAGCTACAGGGAGACCCTGTCTCGAAAAGACCAAAAATAAATAAATAAATAAATATCCAAGTACTTCTGAGAGAACTAGGGGGATTAAAAAAAAAAAATTAAAAATTAAAAAATATATTAAAAAATAATAAAAGGAATAAAAATTTCAAGAAGGCTTAGCAAGGAGAAGCACTTGCTATATACATGCATAACAAGCTGAGTTAAATCTAAAGAACCCATGTTGGAAGGAGAGAACCAATTCCTCAAGATTGTCCTTTGACCTATACACATACTGGGAGATTTTTTTACTTTATGTTCACGAATGTCTGAAAAAGCCAGAATACAGTGTTGGAGACCCAAGAACTAGAACTAGATATGCTTGGTAGCTGCAGTGTAGGTGTTGGGAACTGTACCTAGGTCCTCTGCAAGAGTAGGAAGTACTTTTAACCACTGAACCATCTCTCTAGCTGTTTTTGATTCCTTAATATGAGTAACATTACTATCTCAGAGACTTATTTGGTATTAAATAATTTCTGTCAAAGAGTAGCTTTGGGGAGCTGGAGAGATGGCCTAGCGGTTAAGAGCACTGACCGCTCTTACAGAGGACCCGGGTTCGACACAGGTGCACAGACCTACATGCATATAGTACATTCATACACATATAGAAATAAATAAAAATAAAAATAAAAAAGAGTAGCTTTGTCTGGATCACTTGTGAAACTCTAGCACCAACAGAAACCAGAAAAGTGGGCCAGTAAGATGACTGAGCTGGTAAAGGCACACATTACCAAGCCTGATGCAATGACTTTGATCCCTGGGATCCACATGGTAGAAGGAAAGAACTAATGCCTGCAAGTTATTCTCTTTTTTTATTTGGTCTTTTCGAGACATGGTTTCCTTGTAGCCGCAGCTGTTCTGGAACTCACTCTGTAGACCAGGCTGGCCTTGAACTCACAAAGATCCACCTGCCTCTGCCTCTGAGTGCTAGGATTAAAGGCATGCGCCACTATGCCCAGCATGCAAGTTATTCTCTTACCTCCACACTTGTGCCATGCCATGTGCTAATCCATGTACATACATACTAAGAAAATAAAGGAATAAAAATAAAAGAGAACAAACTTCTGCTCTATTACTTTTTACCTACCTGCATACAAGAATGTGTGTGATAGGTGTTCTTTTGACTGGTCCATTTCTACTAAAAGCAAATCCTGGTTGGCGATGAATATCCTGAGGATTTCCTGCATAGGAGCCATCATAACACTCATTGATAGAAACATCTATCCTAGCACCTTTTGGATGATACTGTAACAAAAGTAACAGTGTTTTTAGAAAAAGAACATTCTTTCTCTAAATGAATTAAAATGTAGCTGTGGATTCTAAGTTTTAAAAAAATATTTATGTGTGCCCTAGTGCACATCAGTATAATATTTGAATGCAGGAACCCATGGAAGTCAGAAGAGGGGGTTGATACCATGGAACTGGGGTTACAGGAAGTTGTGAGGTGCCATGTGGGTGATGGGAAATGAACCTGGGCCCTCTGCAAAAGCCACAAATGCTCTTAACTGCTGAGGCACCTCTAGTCCAGTTCTTAATGTTCTGAAAACTAAAATAAGCCAGGTACACCTCCTTGATGGAACAGGATGCCAGAAGACCTAGATTTAAAAAAAAAGGGGGTGGCGGGGCAGACACCGGCTCATACATGTGATCCTACTATGCAGGAGATAGAGACAGGAGAACTGTTCCAAATTCCACACCAGCTTAGCTACAGAGGGAGACTTGTATGAAAAACCAAAAGTGGGCTAAAATCCTCTCTCTATTGGTTTGGTGACATTGTACAAATTATTTCTTTACCTATTCAAGCTGGAAATTCCCCTTAATTAAAGAATTTGTGTGAGGATTATACCGAACATATGACACATACAAATAACATTAATTATCCCAAATAACACAATAAACTGAGCCATCCACTAATCTATGCATAAAGCTAACAAGTTCTGAAATTCTATTTATAGAACATGTACAATTTTTTTTTTTAGCCTTTTTTTTTTTTAACTTTTAACTTTTTTTGGTATTTTTGAGGCAGGGTCTCCCTTTTAGTACCAGCTGTCCTGGAGCTCACTCTGTAGACCAGGCTGGCCTTGAACTCACAGAGATCCACCCACCTCTACTTCCCGAGTGCTGGGATTAAAGGCTCACGCCACCACACCCGGCTAGAACTTGTACAATTTTTCTAAGCCAGACTTTTATACTTATGCATATCACTGGTAGGCAAAAATGAAAAATTACTCACTACATAATTGAAGATAAACCTGCTATGGCAAAGTTTAAGATGCTTTAGCAAACTATAAAGTTTACGGCAGTTCAGAGTGCACCAAGGACAATGCAGATCATCTCTTGCTTCAGTTTGTTGTCTCGTGTTATTGTTATAAAGGAACTAAAAAACAAAACCAAGAATATTGAGTCCACAACTTATAGATCTCTATGTATTCTCTCAATATCAAGTCTAAAATAGTTAAAAGAAATGTATACAGAATATGAAACTAAGAGATTTTTCTACAACGTGCCAAAATATTCATTCTAAATGCAAAAAATATTTTCATGACTAATTAAAACTAAGTTTACCTGATAAAATATTCTTAATTTCTGACGGTTTTCATTTGAAGTATCCTTTTCTTTTCTTGTTTGCAGATCTGTAGTCAATGTTTCCTTAATGGCTAAAAAAAGTTACATACTTTTATATTTAAATGAAAACATTCCCTTTATAACAAACTAAATATTCCACCAAAATCATTCAAAAAAAGACTTCAAATTGTGGTATTTAGTATTTCTGGGTTTTCTTAATCTTTTTGAGACAGGGTTTCCCTTTCCCAGCTGGCCTGGAGCTTGCTCTGTAGACCAGACTGGCCTTGGACTCAGAGATCCACCTGCCTTTGCCTCTCAAGTGCTGGGATTAAAGGTGTGTGACACCAGGCCCAGCAGTATTTCCGTTTTTTTTTTTTTTTTGTTGTTTTTTTCCTGTGGCCCCAGCTGCCCTTGAATTTGTTATGTAGACCAGCCTGGCATCAGTCTCATGGATATCTGCCTGCCCTTGCCTCTTATTGTTGGGATTAAAGGCATGCACCGCCACACCAGCATAGTATTTCGGGTTCCTTAACTGTAAAATAATTATTATGAAAAAGTATTTATTTATTTATTGTCTTTCTGATATAAGGTGTCCCTGTAGCTCAGGCTGGGCTTATGGCCGGTTGGTCTTGACCTCACAGAGATCTGTCTCTGCCTCCCAGTGCTGGGATTAAGGTATGTACAACCATGCCTGGTCTCTGAATAAAGTTAATTACAATACTTTACATTCTTTTTTTTTTTTTATTTTTTCAATTTTTTATTTATTCTGTAATGGGTATGTAATGTACTGGCTCGCAGTTTATGTTGCAACTCCGTTCGAGCGAAACGCCCGCGGAGGTCAGAAGAGGGTTTCGGATTCCCCTGGAACTGGAGTTCTCCTGGAATTGGAGTCTCAGACGGCTCTCGGCCGCCATGTGGGTGCTGGGGATCGAACCCGGGTCCTCTGTAAGAGCGGTCGGCACTCTTAACCGCTAGGCCATCTCTCCAGCCCCAATACTTTACATCTTATAAAGAAAACCCCCAATTTCTACAGCTAATAATTCAGGCTACTTAATAAGCCAAATAGTATTTCCTGAATAATTACATATAGCAAAATACAACTAAGTTACTATTCACCCTAAGACATAATTTTTGAAATCACTGTTTTGATAGCAATAGTATTTTTACCAATAGTCTGTGCAGGTTTAATTGAACCAGGCTTGTTTTCTTGATGAAGACTTTCTGAATTTCTAGTGGCAAGAGGCTTGGCGATAGGGGCTGTAGACTTATCATTGGTTTCTCCTGTCCAACGAAGAGTGAACTGCAATGTAGGTCCCTGAGAAAATGTTTCAAATGGAGGCAATCTCTAAACAATAAAAACACAGAAAAGGAGGATTCACAATTTTGAAGAACTTATAGGAATAAAAACTTCACTGTGATATACCACTGTGGATTTATTTTAAATTAAGTTTAACTTTTAAAACAAAAAAGCAAGTAAGGATGGCCAAATAAGAGTATGGAAAAGTTATCACTGAAGAACTGGAGAGCAGAGGCAGGAGGATCAAGTTGCAGTCCTTTTTTTTTTTGGTCTTTTTGAGACAGGGTCTCCCTGTAGCCCCAGCTGTCCTGGAACTCACTCTGTAGACCAGGCTGGCTTTGAACTCACAAAGATCCGCCTGCCTCTGCCTCCCAAGTGCTAGGATTAAAGGTGTGCCCCACCACGCCCAGCAAGTTGCAGTCTTTTACAACATAAACTAAATATCAGGGATGGAGAGAGAGCTCAGTGATTAAGAGTACATATTGCTCCTACAGAGGACCCAAGTTCAGTTTGTAGAATCTAAGTTGGAATGCTGACAACTTTCTGTTAACACCAGTTCTAGGAAATCTAACACTCTTCTGACCATTCTATATATCCTAACACGTGTGGCACACGCATATACAGAGATACTGTTGTAGAGATAGCTCAATAGTTAAAGGCACAGGCTGCTCTTGCCCAGGACTCAGATTCAATTCCCAGCTACCACATGACTAACAACCATTTATATATAAATCCAGTGCCAAGGGGTTTGAGACCTTATGGCCTCTGTGTGCATTGCACAACATGGGTACACTTATATACACAAAGGTAAAACTTTTCATACACGTTAAAATAAAAATAAAAAATAAAAAAAGTAAATGGGGGTTAAGAGCACTGACTGCTCTTGCAGAGGGCTCAGGTTTTCCCAGCACCCACATGGAGGCTAACAATGGTCCGTAACTCCAGTTCCAGGGGAATCTGATCGCTGCTCAGTGAGGGAGACTTGGTCTTCAAAGGAGTGATCCTGCCCAAATACGCTGACCTGGCTCCAGTGGATAAACTCACACCAAGGGAAATCTGGAGACATAGCAACGTGACTTGATAGGCCTTAACATAAATGACATAATGCATGATATCCAGTGGGGGTGCAGATAGGGGAGGGGGCTCTAAATATGATTAAGATGTATTCTACAAAATGTAAAAAAATCTCCCCAACAAAACTAAACAAAACAAACAAAAAAAATACACAAACAACTGAACCTGGTTGTGCAGGCCTTTACTCCCAGCACTCAGGAGGCCATCCTAATCTATATAGTAAGTTCCAGGCCAGGTGGACATGGGTTACTTGTCTTTAATACCAGCTGGTGGGAAACAGAGAGTCTGGGTTCCAGAACAATCAGGTTAACTAAAATTAGCAAAATTGGTTAAGTTCTGGGTTCAAGTTAAAGATAGTGCCTTAATTTACATGGTGCAGAATGACAAACTCTCCCAAGAACAACTTTTGGACACATACGTGGGCACCTATGTACTACAGACATACAAAGAAAAAACCCTAATTCACTGCATAAATGCAAATTAGATGGCTCAGTGGGTAGAAGCCCCTGCCACTGAGTCCCTGACACCCATTTTATGGAAGGAAAGAATTTTTTTTGTAGCCAGCTGGGGCTACAGGGAGACCCTGTCTCAAAAAAAAAAAAAAATCCATGAAATAGACTCCTTACTTCCAACACAAAGATACCTATGAAGAAGGAAAAATGAATCAAAACCCTCTGAGTCATTCATACCTTCCCATCAAGAATAGTCTCCCATGTTGCTCTCTTCTTGCTTATTGGGCATTCTTCCATTTCCTGCATGGCTACTTCATATTCCCCATCTAAAAGCTGTAAGCGCCTGTTAGACAAACACAGACACTTAAAGTAACACAAATCCTATATTTTAGATTTACATTAAGAAAGCATTAAATTTGTAAACTGGCTTACATACTCAGCAAGACTTTAAGTTATACTCAAGGTCTGACAATAGCAATTTTAATCAAGTGAGGCAATATACAACTAGAGAAGTCTCATTACTACAGCTACTCAATCAAAACTTGATTTAAAATATTCCTAGGGTATTATATTTTTAGTATAAACTGTATTTGCAGATTTTATACTTTTTAAATTAGGATTAGGGTTACAACATTTTCCCTAAAAATTATCCATGTTATTTATTTTTGGAGAAAGGAAACTGGCTATGTAGACCAAGGTGGCCTAGTAGATATCCCTGCCTGTCTTCCTAGTGCTGGGATTAAGGTGTGTGCCACCATGCCCAGCTGGAATCTTTATTTTTGCATTTGTACAGTAAATGACTAAAATGACAAACCTGTTATAGGAACCTGGCACACATACACACTTAATAAATATTCCATGGATGAAAGAATAAGTTAAGAAGTAGCTGAAACAAGAACATTATACAGCATAGTTTCAATGCACATGCATTTATGTGTTGTATGATTTATGTGATTCCATACATATAAACACTGGTAGTCACCATTACTCTAAAAAAAATTCTTCTACCACGTTTAACAATTAATTGTAATAGGATTTGTTCATGACCGAAGAGAAGCCATTAGATGATGACAGCTAAAATTACTGAGTACTTTATGAAGTCCCAGGCATGGAGACTTTACATAGATCATTTCATCTCTCCAACAACTTAATGCCTCAGGTGCTGCTACTCTCTCTTTTTACAAGAGATTGAAGCACAGAAACATTAAGTAACTTGCCTTAAGATCAGTCAGCAGCCAGACATAAAAGTAAATCCAGACTGTGACTGAAGTCTGAGTGAGTAATAACAAATAATTTTGAGATTTAAGAATATTTTTGTGCTTTCTCCATGTTCTACTACTTGATTTGAGTCCTCTACAAGTTATTCAATTTTCTTTTAGAAATAAATTTGTCTTTACAATATTTCAATAATTACAGTCATACTCTATTAAAGCTTGTTCCCTTCTACTTTTACATAGCTATAGTCCACATTATGGTTGTACATTTGCTACAATCCAATGCACTCTCCTACCTGTAATGTATGAGGAGGCCTTTTCCCCCACAGCCTCATGAACAGTGCTCTATCAACTTTTTTTGATCTCTGTCAATCTGATAAGTGAAAAAATGACATCTCAGTGTACTTTTAATTCAGATGTCTTATCCTTTTAATTGTTTAAGAACCACATATATCCTCTTAAATTTTTATTATCACTTTGTTCACTGTTGTATTAGACTGTGGGATTCTTTTGTTTTATTGATACTGTTATAAGACAGGGTCTTACTAAGAAGCACAAGCTGGCTTCAAACAAGATCCTCCCACTTCAGTCTTCCTGAGGCTGGGTTACAGATTTAAGAGTCCCACAGTATTTTTTTTTAATACTAAAGAGATAGAAACTCTCAATCTATAATTTCAAAGTAAGATCCCTATTTATCTTTTTTTTTTTTTTTAAAGACAGGGAAGCAGGCTAGCCTTTAATTGCTTGGCTCAAGCAATCCTTCTGGCTCACTCTGGAGTAGCAAGGATTAAAGGGACCACATCTATCTGTCATAGTTTCACTTTGGTCATAGTGACTTTTATTTTGCTTATTAAGTCAATTTCCTATGCTGTTCTGACTGTCCTGGAACTAAGTAGATCAGGCATGCCTTTACACACAAAGCTCCACCTAGCTCTGCCTCTGAAGTGTTATAAATAAAGGTATGCGCCCAAATTTGGGTTATTCTTTAGGAAAACCATAAGCTAATATTTTAAAAAACTGCTTTAAATATATGTAGCTCATGAATACTATTCCATTACTAAAAGCAATTCTTCTTAAGAGTGGGCAACCTTGGCCGGGTGTGGTAGCACACGCCTTTAATCCTAGCACTTGGGAGGCAGAGGCAGGCGGATCTTTGTGAGTTCAAGGCCAGCCTGGTCTACAGAGTGAGTTCCAGGACAGCTGAATTAAAAAAATTTTTTTTTTTTTTTTATGTGTATGAATGTACTGTACTGTCTGCATGCAAGTCTGTGCACCCGTGTCGTGCAATGCCGCGGAGGTCAGAAGAGGGTGTCAGATTCCCCTGGAATTGGAGTTTCAGACGGCTTCTCGGCCAGCCATGTGGGTACTGGGGTTCGAACCAAGGCTCTTGTGCATAAGTGTCTCTTGTCAAGAATGTTCTTTTCAGTTTGTTCTCCCTCACCCATTCTATAGATGTCATTTCTTTCCAATATCCTTCAACCTGTAATAGTTTTCTAGGTTTTTGTATCTTTCTTTTTGAGATGTTTTATTTTTTTTTATTTTGAGACAGGCTCTTCCTGTAGCCCTAGCTGTCCTGGAACTCACTCTGTAGACCAGGCTGGCCCTGAACTCACAGAGATCTGCCTGCCTCTGCCTCTCGAGGGCTAGGATAAAGGCAGTTCTTAGTCTGCATGTGGGTGCTGGGAATCAAACCTGTGTCCTCCGAAAAAAGCAGTTGGCGCTCTAGTGCTCTTAACTGCTGAGCCATCTCTCCAGCCTCAGGAGATTCTTTAAAAAATTATTTTTCAATTTATTATTATATTGTATTACTGATTTAATTTTTCTTTTCAAATTACCCAAAATTTGATGAAAAAAAACGCCTTACACCGTTATACTTTTCTTTTTGTTCTCTTTTTAGATTTTTTTTTTTTTGCTTCTCTTTCCTTCAAGTACTAATATTCGTTTTGTTTGTTTGTTGTTTGTTTGTTTGCTTTTTTGGCTTTTTGAGACCAGGATCCCTTAGTCCACCGCTGGCCTGGACTTGCTCTGTAGACCAGGCTGGCCTGACCAGTATCTGCCTTGCCTCTGCCTCTGCCTCTGCCTCCTGAGTGACGGAATTAAGAGGTGTGAACCATCATGTCCCAACGTTGCCTACTCCTTTTTTTTTTGTTTGTTTGTCTTGTTCGAGACAGGGTTGCTCCCTGTAGCCCCAGCTGTCCTGGAACTCACCATCTGTAGACCAGGCTGGCACTTGAACGCACAAAGATCCAGCCTGCCTCTGCCCTCCCAGTCTAGGATTAAAGGGCGGTGCACCACACCCGGCCCAAGGTTGCCCACTCTTAAGAAGAATTTGCTTTTAGTAATGGAAAGTATTCATGAGCTACCATATCTTTAAAGCATTTAGTTTTTTAAAATATAGGCTTATGGTTTTCCTAAAGAATAACCCAAATTTGGGCGCATACCTTTATTTATAACACTTCAGAGGCAGAGCTAGGTGGGCTTTGTGTGTAACAGGCATGCCTGAATCTACTTAGTTCCAGACCAGTCCAGAACAGCATAGGAAATTGACTTAATAAGCAAAATAAAAGTCACTATGACCAAAGTGAAACTATGACAGATAGATGTGGTCCCTTTAATCCTTGCTACTCCAGAGTGAGCCAGAAGGATTGCTTGAGCCAAGCAATTAAAGGCTAGCCTGCTTCTCCCTGTCTTTCTAAAAAAAAAAAAAAAAATCTAATAGGGTGTCCTTATCTATTGTACTTATTATATATTAGGTATTCTTTCTTTTAGTATTAAAAAAAAATACTGTGGGACGCTTAAATCTGTACACCCAGCCTCAGGAAGACTGAAGTGGGAGGATCTTGTTTGAAGCCAGCTTGTGTCAATATAGTAAGACCCCGTCTTAAACAGTATCAATAAAACAAAAGAATCCCACAGTCTAATACAACAGTGAACAAAGTGATAATAAAAATTTAAGAGGATATATGTGGTTCTTAAACAATTAAAAGGATAAGACATCTGAATTAAAAGTACACTGAGATGTCATTTTTTCACTTATCAGATTGACAGAGATCAAAAAAAGTTGATAGAGCACTGTTCATGAGGCTGTGGGGGAAAAGGCCTCCTCATACATTACAGGTAGGAGAGTGCATTGGATTGTAGCAAATGTACAACCATAATGTGGACTATAGCTATGTAAAAGTAGAAGGGAACAAGCTTTAATAGAGTATGACTGTAATTATTGAAATATTGTAAAGACAAATTTATTTCTAAAAGAAAATTGAATAACTTGTAGAGGACTCAAATCAAGTAGTAGAACATGGAGAAAGCACAAAAATATTCTTAAATCTCAAAATTATTTGTTATTACTCACTCAGACTTCAGTCACAGTCTGGATTTACTTTTATGTCTGGCTGCTGACTGATCTTAAGGGCAAAGTTACTTAATGTCTTCTCTCTGTTCAATCCTCTTTGTAAAAAGAGGAGATTAGCATCATCCTGAGGCATAAAGTTGTTGAGAGATGAAATGATCTATGTAAAGTCTCCATGCCTGGGACTTCATAAAGTACTCAGTAATTTTAGCTGTCATCATCTAATGGCTTCTCTTCGGTCATGAACAAATCCTATTACAATTAATTGTTAAACGTGGTAGAAGAATTTTTTTTAGAGTAATGGTGACTACCAGTGTTTATATGTATGGAAATNCTGAAAAATATTTTTTAACGGAATCTCATGACGGCTGGAGGATGGCTCAGCATGTTAAGAGCACTAGAAGCTCCAAACTGTTTTTTCGGGAGGACCACAGTTTGCTTCCCAGCACCCACAGGGCAGCTAACGAACTGTCCTTCCTCCTAAGCCTCGAGAGGCAGCAGGCAGGAAGATCCTTCGTAGTCAGGGCCAGCCTTGGTCTTACAGAGTGAGTTCCGAGGACAGCTAGGGCTACAGGAAGAGCCTGTCTCAATAAAAAAAAAATAAAACATCTCAAATAAGAAAGATACAAAACCTAGAAAACTATTACAGGTTGAAGGATATTGGCAAGAACTGACATCTATAGAATGGGTGAGGCAGAACACACCTGAAAAGGAAACCATTCTTGACAGATACACTATGCCAAAGCTTGGTTCAACCCCAGTACCCACAGGGTGCAGAGACCGTCTGAAACTTCAATTCTCAGGGGATCTGACACCCTCTTCTGACCTCCGCGGCATTGCACGACACGGGTGCCACAGACTTTGGCATGCAGGACAGTACAGTCATACACATAAAAAAAAAAAAAAAAAAAAAATTTTGTTTAATTAAAAAAAAAAAGATTTATAAAAAACAAACCTCATTTCTGGTCTCTTGGTGAAAAAAAAAAACAACAGAAAGAGTGGTACATGGTGATGGCTGCCTACATTCTCAGCATTCAGGAGACTCAAGCAGGAGGATCAAGTCTGAGAACAGCCTGTACTAAACATTGAGACTCTGTTCACACCCCAGACCCCTCCAACTAAAATACACAAAAGATATTATTGGAGTCAACTAGGGAGATACTATTACAAATGCTAAATGTTAGGTAGGATAGGTAGTTATTAGGAAAATGCCTCTACTCTTTGGAGATGTTGAAATAGAACACAAGAAAGACAGATGAAGTAAACTTTCTAATGGTTCAGAAAAAAAATTCGAAAGGAAACATGTCAAATATTAACAGAAATATCTACATAAAGTGTGTTATTATTTGAATATTTAGAAAATTTCAAAATTAAAATGAGGAAAATTTCAAAATTAAAACAAGTTTCTTCTCTGCAGTTTTTACAGTTTCTTCTCTGCAGTTTTCACGCTTCTGTTTTAAGCAGCAGCAGTTAAAGCATAGAAAGAATGTTACATAAGATGAAAAAAATAGAGAAAATACCCTTATGCTGCATTAAACACACCATCAGCACCAATGAAGTCCAGTTTACCAAATCCTAACTCTTTGACCTATATACCACTGCTTTCCAGCATTCCTTATCTGCTTTTTGTATAATAAAGAGAAAATTTCAGTATCTGCAAATTTATTTTTCTATTCCTTAGAAGAAAACAAACACAAACATTACCATTATATTCTGCTTCAGAACACAAACATTTAGAGAACACCATGGAAACTTTACTTGGTCATTAATATTACCTGTTTTTATCAAACACTGTCATTTGTGCAACAAATGTCTTTTCTCCATCTTCACGATTTCGTTTTCTTCTGGCTGGAAGTTCTTCATTGACATCTGAATTAAATGTATTTATTTTTTAAATCAAATATATTCAAACAAAAATATGTAATTTGTGATTATCTACTCCTTTATGTTGTAACAGCAAATATGCTAAACTTATCCCAAATAAAGGTACAAATTACAATAATGTAATATAATATTCGGACTCACTTAAATTTGGTTTTCCATGTGCTATGTTCTTTTCTTTTTACTGAGATGTGAGCTACTATGTAGGCAAGGCTGGTCTGAAATTGGTAGTATGTATTGGCTGGGCTTGCATTATTGATTCACAGCATAGGGTGGTAGGAATTATAGTCCCACTCACTCCATCTTTCCTTTTGATATATATATTTTTTTTTTTAATTTTTTTTTAAATTTATTTCAGTATGTGTATGAATGTACTGTCTGCATGCAGGTGTGTGCACCCATGTCGTGCAATGCCGCGGAGGTCAGAAGAGGGTGTCAGATTCCCCTGGAACTGGAGTTCTCCTGGAATTGGAGTTTCAGACGGTTCTCGGCCGCCATGTGGGTGCTGGGGATCGAACCCGGGTCCTCTGTAAGAGCGGTCGGCGCTCTTAACCGCTAGGCCATCTCTCCAGCCCCTTGATATATATTTTTATTTATTTTTATTTTATCTGTATGAGTGTTATGCCTGCATTAAGTGCACCCATGTTTTACAATGCCCACAGAGGACAGAAGTGGGCTTCTGATTTCCTGAAACTGGAGTTACAGACCGTTGTTTGCCATCATGTGGTTTCTGGGATTTGAACCTGGGTCTCCTGTAAGAGCAGCCATTACTGTTAATCACTGAGTCATCTCTCCAGCCCCCATCTATCCTTTCTTAATGGCACTTAATGACAATAAGTCCACATTAGAAAAGTTAACTATTGTTTATAATGATCTTTGCTTAGGCAGGTCCCTTCTCACTCAGAGTTCTGTTTAGAACTTTCAAAGGATATCATTTTTCCTGGCATGCTTTGTCACTAAATTTCACAAACACCTCTATTATAGTACTGTTCATTTCACCTTATTTATTCCATATCTATCCTGGGACTTTTTGTTTTTTTTGGCATTTTTGAGACAGGGTCTCCCTTCTGTCCCAGCTGTCCTGGAGCTTGCTCTGTAGACCAGGCTGGCCTTGAATTCACAGAGATCCACCTGCCTCCGCCTCCCAAGTGCTAGGATTAAAGACGTGCGTGCGCCACCACACCTGGCTAGACTGAGACTTCTAATAATGGTACTGGATGTTTTAGTCATCTTTAAGTCATCAGCACTAATACATTAATTGAATGACTACCTCAAGGATGAATTTAGAATTGCTAGAATAAAGGATGCCAGTGTAGTGACATACAACTTTAACCTTAGTGCTCAGGAAGCAGAAGTAGGCAGATCTCTGAGTTTTGGACCAGCTCCAGTTACAGACAGGGGTAACTGGAGGGGTAAAAAATAAGGGGTACAGGAATCAGTATATGGCTGGCAAAATGGTCTTAGGTTTTTCTTTTTTTTTTTTGAGACAGGGTCTCCCTATAGCCCCAGGCTGACCTTGAACTCAGAGATCCACCTTCCTCTGCCTCCCAACAGCTGGGATTAAAGGCACGGGCAACCACATCCTGCTTAGGTTTGGTTTATTTGTTTTGCTTAACTATTTTTGGTCTTTTTGAGACAGGGACTCCCTGTAGCCCCAGCTGGCCTGAACTCACACTGTAGACCAAGGTTGCCTTGAACACTCAGAGCTCTCCCTGCCTCTGCCTCACCAGTGCTGGAATTAAGGGCGTGTGCTGCCACTGCAGACACCACGCCTGACTAGGTTTAATTTTTAGCACAGCAAAATAATAATAAATTGCCAGTCTTTCCAACCTTGGGGAAAGGCAAGGTTTGACGGTGTTTTTGTTTCCATTTATTTATTTATTTATTTATTTATTTAATTATTTATTTATGTCTTTTCAGGACAGGGTCTTCTTGTAGCCCCAGCTGTCCTGGAACTCACTCTGTAGACCAGGTTGGCTTTGAATTCACAAAGATCCACCTGCCTCTGCCTCCCAAGTGCTAGGATTAAAGGCATGCACCACCATGCCCGGTCCCTCATTTTTGAGTCAGGATCTTACTACTATGAAGAAATACTAGTTTACCTATTTATCCAATTATAAAATCATGTGAAATTGAAATAAAATTACCAATATTTTCATTGATTTCTCCATTAATCATTCCATTAAACTCTCTTCTTCCTGGACGAGTCACTCTAAACAGCAATGAGTAAGACTTCACCATATGGCTGTTACTAGGTTCAAATTCATTACTGGAAACTGCAAGGGATGGGAAATTTCCTGGTTTTGTTTGATTGAGGTCAGGATTCAAAGGCACCTGCTTTTTACCTGTGGGAACTTGCCGTATTGGACAACTTACATCCTGTAAAGGTAAAGATTAATAAGTTACATTTATACATAAGCAATGATAAATTAAAACTTCTAATCACAGCTATAGAAAACATTTATAGGCCACGATTAAAATAATCACAGTTCTGAAATTATGAAGCAAAAAGAAAAATGGAGCTACTAGAAATATGAAAGCAATTGAGGATAACAACAATATAATGAAAATAATGATACAGTAATAATACTCTACTTAGCCCATGGTCATTTGCAAATTTTATATTCCAAACATGGAATAAAGGGGCTAGGGCTGTAGTTCACTGGTAGAGCACTTACCTCAATCCTAGGGGGTGGGACCCAGGATGTAGGCTGGAGGTTACTGATCAGTGCTTAAAGCACTTGACTAGTATGTCCAAGGTTTTAGGTTCAATTTACAGTAATGCAAAAGAGTAAATCAAATGGCTGGCAATGTAGTTCAGTTGGTGGAATGCTTGTCTGCTGTACATGAAGTACTGGGTTCTGATTTCAATCCCAAGCACTACATAAATGAGAAATGGTAGCACATGCCTGTATTCTCTACACTCAGGAGGTAGAGGCAGGAGTATGAAAACTTCAAGTTCACCCTTCAATACACAGTGAATTCAAGTCCAGCCCCGGATACACAAGATCCTGTCTCAAAAACAAAAAGTAGAAACTAGCCGAGTGTGGTGGCGCACGTCTTTAATCCTAGAACTCGGGAGGCAGAGGCAGGTGGATCTTTATGAGTTCAAGGCCAGCCTGGTCTACAGAGTGAGTTCAAGGTCAGCTGGGGCTACAGGAAGACCCTGTCTTGAAAAGACAAAAAAAAAAAAAAGTAGAAACTAAAAAAGAACCAGAAATCCAAGACACAAACATGAAATAAAAGAGCTGCTGATAAAGGCCACTGGTACAGCACTTGGTTAGCATGCATTAAGTCCCTGGATTCAATCACAACCATATCATTTAAAAAGGAAAAGAAAACAAATTAAGAGACATGGTTAAAATATTAAATTCCCCTACTTTCAACATTTTC
>VZQC01007772.1:1572126-1650390 GCA_009823505.1 Rhizomys pruinosus | reverse complement strand
TTAAAGAAAAAGCCCTTAATTCTTCCAAACTTCCACTGATTTGAAAACTTGAGTTACAGGTGGTTGTGAGCCACTCCACTAGGTGCTAGGAACCAAATTCAGGTTCTTAGGAGGACACTACATGCTTTTTTTTTTTTTAATTTTTTTTTTCTATGTGTATGAATGTACTGTCTGCATGTAGGTTTGTGCACCTGTGTCGCGCAATGCCGGAGGTCAGAAGAGGGTCTCGGATTCCCCTGGAGCTGGAGTTCTCCTGGAATTGGAGTTACAGACGGCTCTCAGCCGCCATGTGGGTGCTGGGGATCGAACCCGGGTCCTCTGCAAGAGCAGTCGGTGCTCTTAACCGCTAGGCCATCTCTCCAGCCCCGACACTACATGCTTTTAACCACTGAGCCATCTCTCATTTGTTTTAACAACAACAAAAGTGAATTTGAACAATCTCAAAACATCTTCACATTTTGTCATATATACAGGGCAAAAAAATTTCAACAGATATTTTCCAAAGATACAATTTTAGTAATAATCTACATCTGTTCTAAAAAAAAAAATCCCTGGAGCCGGGCGTGGTGGCACACACCTTTAATCCCAGCACTTGGGAGGCAGAGGCAGAGGCAGGAGGATATCTGTGAGGTCAAGGCCAGCCTGGTCTACGGAGCCAGTTCCAGGCCAGCTGGGACTACAGGGAAACCCTTTCTCAAAACAACAATGAAAAACAACTGGAAAGTAGAGCTATCTCTACTTTGAGTCCATATATTTTATAAGTACCACAGAAAATCAAACATAGGTGAATAAAAATGCAGTCAATCTACATTTTTTTAAATTCTTTTTAAATTTTATTTATTTTTGTATGTGTATGAATGTACTGTCTGCATGTAGATTCGTGCACCCTTGTCATGCAATGTCACGGGGGTCAGAAGAGGGTCTCGGATTCCCCTGAAACTGGAATTCCTTAATAGGAAAAGAAGAAATTGTCATTCTATATAAAAAAATGGGCCAGATCTCAAGCTGCTTAGACAAAAACCACGACTCACTCATCTACCAAGCCGTATTACTACAGCAATTTTATTAACCTTTGTCTGCTATTGCAGTGCTGCAAATAGAACCCATGGCCTTCCCAAGGTAGGCAGTCATGCTACCACTATGTAAAAACATCCTATTTCTTAAGCTTTTTCTTACTGAACAATTCTAAGGAAATCATAGCATCTAATGTAAATTTTATTCTATTGCATTAAGAGGATATTACTCAAGAAAGACAAATGACAGCCATCTTATACATTCTTTCTTATTTTGTTACATGTGATAATGTGAAGGTTGGAGGACAACTTGTGAGAGTCAATTTTTCTTCCACCATGTGGGTTATGGCTTCGTGCATCTTTAACTGTTGAGCTATCTCAATAGCTCCTTATCCAGTTGTTTTTCATTGTTGTTTTGAGACAGGGTGTCCCTGTAGTCCCACCTGGCCTGGAACTCGCTCTTTAGACCAGGCTGGCCTTGTACTCACAGAGATCTGCCTGCCTCTGACTCACAAGTGCTGGGATTAAAAGCGTATGCCACCATTCATGGCTCTTTATCTAGTTTTAAAACAATGCTTTCGGGCTGGAGAGATGGCCTAGCGGTTAAGAGCGCCGACTGCTCTTTCAGAGGACCCGGGTTCGATCCCCAGCACCCACATGGCGGCCGAAAACCGTCTGAAACTCCAATTCCAGGAGAACTCCAGATTCCAGGGGAATCTGACACCCTCTTCTGACCTCCACAGCATTGCACGACACGGGTGCACAAACCTGCATGCAGACAGTACATTCATACACATACAGAAATAAATAAAATAAATAAATAGAAAATAAAGCAATGCTTTCATTGAAATGAACATAAAATACTAGATAATTTTCTTAGTTTAATAACGAGCTTTCTGGTAGTAGTGGCGATTTCAATTATTTATTATTCCATTTGAAAATTTTTTTTTTTTTGGTCTTTTTTAGTCAAGGTCTCCCTTTAGTCCTAGCTGGCCTGGAGCTTGCAAAGATCCACCTGCCTCTGCCTCCCAGTGCTGGGATTAAAGGCATGCACCACCACGCCCGGCCCATTTGAAATCTTAAAAAGCAAAAAACTCCAAACCAACTACTATGAAATAACAAATTCAAAGTTATGTTTATGAAAACTGGATTACACTGAGGAATTTCTTAGGCGTAATTACTCAAAATTTTTTCATTAGGTTTTCTCTTTTTTTTTTTTTTTTTAGAGAGGGGTCTCACTATGTAGCCCTGGCTAGCATGGAACTCAGAGATCTGCCTGTAATTAAAAGCATGTGCCACCGCTTCCAAATTTCATCAGTGGAAGAGTTGCTTAGTTTAAGAAGCACCCCAGGTTCAATCTAAAGCACTGAATAAAACAAAAACCATCAGACAAAAATTAGTGAACAGTTTAAAACAAACAAAAAGAATTCAGAAAACATCTTTTTCCATTACAATACTTACCATTTTTGTGGAAGAAACCAGTAAATGTAAGCTGCAAATGAGCAGACAAGCTAAATAAAACAAACAAACAAAAAATTATCACTTAACATTCTGTAATAAATGTCTAGAATTTCAAGGAGGCAGAGGTAGTTAACTTTAAGTTTGAAGCCAACCTGGTCTACATACAGTTCCCAGGTCAGCCAGAAAACCTGTCTCCAAACACTGAGATCAAAGCTGTTTCAAGTAATTTATAAGTATCTTGTTTTCTCACTACTAAATGCTATTGAGGCTCATAACGTGAGTCACAACCAAAATAGTACGCCTATTTCTATACAAAGTGAAGCTGGTGGCACACTCCTTTAATACCACCACTCAGGCAAAGGCAGGGGAATCTCTGAGATGGAGGCTACCCTGGTCTACACAGCAAGTTCCAGGCCACAGGGAAACCCTGTCTCACAAAAGCAAACCATCCTCCCAATAAATATAATAAAGTAATATAAAACAAAGTTAAGCATGGCTGCTATAATTATAGCATTCAAGAAACAAAGACAATAGGATATCAAAGACTGGTTAGTCTACATGGTGAGACTGTCTCAAAAAAAGACTCCCAGCCGGGCTTGGTGGCAAGCCTTTAATCCTAGCTCTTGGGAGGCAGAGGCAGGCGGATCTTTGTGAGTTCAAGGCCAGCCTGGTCTACAGAGTGAGTTCCAGGACAGCTGGGACTACAGGGAGACCCTATTTCGAAAAGACAAAAAAAAAAAAAACTTCCTCAAATTACCAATGTGCAATCAAGAATAAACAAAGACAGGGCTGGAGAGATAGACTGCTCTTGCATGAGGACCCAGGTTTCATCGCCCAGGCACCATCACGTGGCGGCTGAGAAGCTGTCTTTGACTCCAGTTTCCAGGGGAATATGACACCCCTCTTCTGATCTCCGTTGCATTGTACGACACGGGTGCGCCAACCTGCATGCAGAGAGTACATTCATTCATCCACATAGAAAATAAATAAAAGAAATAAAATAATAAATAGTTAACTTAAAAAAATAAAGAAGGGCTGGAAAGATGGCCTATGGTTTAAATGAGCGATGACTGCTCTTGCAAGAGGATCGCCGGGTTCGATCCCCAGCAACCCACATGGTTGGCCGAGAATTGTCTGAAACTCCAATCCAGGAGAAATCCAGTTCCAGGGGTATCCGACATCCCGTGTTTCTTGTTTATTTGTCTTAAATATTGGTTTTGTTTTTTGTTTGTGTGTTTTTTTGTTTGTTTCGTTTTTTTTTTTTTGTTTTTTTTGTGTTGTTTTTGTGGATGGTTTGGTTTTTGTTTTTGTGTTGTGTGGGTTTTTTTTGTGTTTTTTTTGTTTGTTTTTTTTTTTTTTTGTTGGTGTTTATTTTTTTTTTGTTTTTTTTTTTTTTTTTTTTTTTTTTTCTTTTTGTTTTTTTTTTTTTTGTTTTTTTTTTTTTTTTTTTTTTTTTTTTTTTTTTTTTTTGTTTTGTTTTTTTTTTTTGTTTTTGTTTTTTTTTTTGTTTTGTGGTTTTTTTTTTTTTTTTTTTTTTTTTTTTTTTTTGTTTTTTTTTTTTTTTCTCTTTCGTGATCTGTAACCTTCTCGTGGCATTGCTTATCACATCACTGGTTGTCTACAAACTTGCATGCCAGACATGGTACAATATTCATACTAGCATTACAGAAAATAAAGAAAAAAAAAAAAAACACCATAGAATATTAACATTCAAAAAAATACCGATACCTAGTGAGATTCCATAATCCATGTGCATCAGTCTCTGAGTTCAAGGCCAGCCTGATCTACTTTGTGAGTTTGCCAGCTGGGGCTACAGGGAGACCTTTTCTCTAAAAGACCCCCTCCCAAAAAAAAGTTTCCCCATAATCCCACTTCAAAGGGAACATTTGAAAATGGAAGCTGAATCAATACAAAAAATGTTTGAATATTTCATTCTTCCTTTGGTGGTAGGGATCATGACTAACGCTATAAGCATATGACCTCTGAACTATATACCCAGCACTTCAAACACATTAAACCAATGGAAATTTATTCTTCCTAAAATGATATGGAACCATTACTTCATACTTTAACTAGGAGTAAAATACATAATTACAAATCTGTACCCCTTTAATCCCAGCACTCAGGAGACAGTAGGCAGGTGGATCTCTGTGAGGTTCAAAGTCAGTCCTTGTCTCATATTCGAGCTCCAGGCCTAGCTGGGCTTTGTGAGTTCAAAAAAAAAGACCAAAATAGGGGCTGGAGAGATGGCTCAGTGGTTACAGCGCTGACTGCTCTTGCAGAGGACCCGGGTTTCAATTCCCAGCACCCGACATGGCAGCTAAAGAAAAGAACCGTCTTTACTCCAGTTCCGGGGGGAATATTGATGCCCTCTCTGTGAACCTCCACGGCATTGCACGACAGGGGCGCACCGACTTACGGTGCAGAGACGTACACTCATACATTAATAAAAAAATAATAAACCAAATTGCTTCTAGGTGGATATTTAACTCCTTTCAAAGACATTTGTTTTTTTTTTTTTTTTTTTGGTCTTGTTCGAGACAGGGTCTCCCTGTAGCTCCCAGCCCTGGGACTCGACTCTTGTAGAATCAGGCCTGGCCTGTGGACTCACAAAAATCTCCCTGCCTCTGCCTCTCTGTTGAGTGCTTAGGAGTTAAAAGCAGCACCAGCGCCAGGCTTCAAAATGACATTTTCAGAGTAAGAGTCAGAATCTATACAACAAGAAATGGTAGCATGAATTAGTGTAACTTTTAATTTGAAAAATAGCTATTAGTACTTAAAAGGACAGAATAGATAATATATAACAGAACCGACCAGAAACAGGCCTTTTGTGTACCTTTAAACAACATTATTGTCCTTCTCTCCTCCCCCCTCTTTTGTTTTTTGAAGACCCAGGGTCTCGCCTGTAGCCCGCTGCCTTATTCCCACAAGAGAACTCCTCTCCTCTGCCCTCCCTGAATGCTGCAATTAGATGGTCGCACTCTCCCAGGCTCGGTCCCTACTTGGACTTACTTGTTGCAGTTTCTGTGGTGTGACACAGATATTCCAGATTAGACTTTTTTTTATTATTTTTATGTTATTTCCGTATGTGTAATGAATTTACTGTCGCACGCAGGTCTGTCACCCGTTGCTTAGTGCATGCCTCGTGCAGGTCGAAAGAGGGGTCTGACTCCCTGGACGTGGAGTTCACCCTGGAATTGGAGTATCAGACGGCGTCTCAGCTGCCCTGTAGGCGTTGCTGGGGGATTGAACCCAGGTCCTACTGCAAGAAGGGGTTGGCGCTCTTAACCGCTGAGGCTATCTCTCCAGCCCCAGATTATAGCTTTTAACAAAGAGAAAGACTCATGTGTAACAACTATGTATAATAAGTAAATGTTGCCCTGGATTGGGTGGCGCACGCCTTAATTACCTAGCACTTGGGCAAGGCAGAGGCAGGCGGATCTCCTGTGGTTCTAGCCACAGCCGATGGTCTATCAGAGTGAGTTCCAGAACAGCTGGGGCTTACAGGGAGACCCCTGCTACGATAAAGGGGCCAAAAATAAAAAATAAAAAATTAAGAAAGTACGTTACCAGGACAAGGATCAATAAAGGAAAGGATATGAATGATGGTTAATACTAAATGACAAGTTGAATGGACTTAAAAAGATTAGTAAAGCATAACTCTAGGTATGGTTAAGATAAGAGTTTTAAGAATTGATCATGAAGCTATTGGGTTGGAGAGATGGCCTAGTGGTTAAAGAGCACACGACTGCTCTAGCATTGGCAGAGGAACCTGGTTGATTCCCAGGCACCCACACATGGTGGCTGAGAACCGTCCTGCAATCCAATTCCAAGAACTCCCACGTTCCAGGGGTAATCCGTCACTCCCCTTCTGACCTCCTGCGGCATTGCATAGATCACGGGTGCACAAATCTACTAGAAGACAGTACATTCATACACATACAAAAAAAAAAAAAAATAAAAGGAAATGTATGTTTGGAAGATCTGATTAAATACATTATCCTTTCTGCTGCTTCTTGGCTGTCAATGAATTATGGACTATCTACCTCAGACAACCCTCACTCAATTGAAATTCACTACTTCTGAAACTGGGAGTCCAGATTCTTCCCTTCTTTGGGTATTTTGGTCATAGCTATACAAAATCTATCATATTTAATGTTAGATTTTCTTTTATTTTTTTAGTAGTGTATTCTTAAATTGATGATGAATCTGATTTTTTATTTTTGGGGGGGTGGTCTTTTTTGAGACAGGGTTCCCCATTAAGCTCCACAACTGGTGCCTGGGAACTGTTGTTAGACCAGGCTGGCTTTGAACTGCAGAGATCTATTTGCCTCTGCCCTCCCAGTGCAGGATTAAGAGGCGTGTGCCACACTGCCTGGGAATCTTAGCAGATTTTTATAGCTGTGGGAGTTAGAGAAAAACTATTAAGTCTACAAATGTTAAGGAGACAAATATGACTAGGAAATTAAGAACATAATATAAAAGATGATTGACCTGGAAATATTTTCTACAGACTTTATTTTTTTGGGTCTTTTTGAGACAGGGTGCTCCTGTAGCACATGGTTGTCGCTGGAAATCACTCTGTAGACCAGGCGCTGGGCCTATGAACTCACGTGACAAGTGCGGCCTTGATCTTCTTGCCTCTGCAGTGCTGGTATTAAATGGGTGTGCCACCGGCCGCGGCAAAAGGCTTTTATTTTTTTTTTAATTTGAACTAATCAGTCTTAAATCACCTTTCTATCTACTCTCCCTTGGTTCACTCTCCTCTGTCTCTCTTACCTTCCCCTAAAGACTTTTATTTAGAGGCTTATGAGTAAAATCTTTTTTCAATACGTACGATACAGGGGTACCTTTACTATCTTAGTGTAGTAAATCATGAAGTTTGTTAAAACACTACAGGGTAGGGATACTAGCATTTCAAGAACAATACAAAGGAAAGAATGCTAGGATATTAAATGAAAAAAAAAAAAAAAAGACTGGAAGCCTAAAAAGGATGGTAGCAGAGTTAGAAAGCATAATATACAAAAGAAAAACTAAAATTAACAACCACCATTATACTAATGCAACAGGATTCTTGAAAAAGGTTAAGCCCCCCCCCCCCCCCAAAAAGGTTATAGACAGAGGTGGTGGTACACACCTTTGATCCCAGCAGTGTGCAAGAGGCAGGTGGATCTATGTGAGACTGAGGCTAGCATGGTCTACAGAGTGAGTTCTGGGCCAGTTGGGGCTACAGGTCTATAAAAAACAGATGACAGAGAGATATTTGGCCTGGCCTGGAAGTTTATGCTTGATATTGTAGTTCTCTCTTGAGGAAGCAAGAGGATCACAGGGCTTTAAGGCTACACAGGAAATTCAAGGTCAGCCTAGGATATATGAAACAAACAAAAGTATTGCTCTGCAAACAGGAATCCTAGATGTAATGCCAATTGAGAAGTGGGGCTGGATGAGATAGCTTAGTGGTTATAGAGTACCAAACTGCTCTGCAGAGGACCCGGTGTCGTCCCCAGCACCCCCTTAGGTGGCTGAGAACCTGTCTTGTAACTCCAATCCAGCGACAGGAGACGCCAAGTCCAGGGGAACATCCCACACCCTCTTCTGGACCTCCGCGGCATTGCACACGCATGGTTGCAGCAAACCATAGTATGCAGACAGCTGCAATTCATAACACATTCAAAAATAAATAAAATAAAATAAAAAAAAAAAAGAAATTTTTTTTTTGACGTAGTTTTGTTTTTTTAATTTTTTAAAATTTTGTATTATTTTTAAATTTTTTTTTTTTTTTATAATTATTCATATGTAGGTTGGTGCACTCCGTGTCGTTGCAATGGCCACGGAGGTCAGAAGAGGGCTTCGGATTCCTCGGAACTGGAGTTAAAGACGGTTTCTCAGGCCGCCTGTAGGTGCTAGGGAGTTGAAATCCCCGGTCCTCTGAAAGAGCAGTCGGTTATATTATTGCTAGAATCCAAGCTCTCAAAATACGGTTAAGCACATACATATAGAAGATTTTGCCTGGGAGAGAATATATATATACTCTGCATTAAGGAACAATCTCCCCCGGGGGGCTGGAAGGATGGCCTAAGCAGTTAAGAAAGCGCTACGAACCACGCGGTCTTTCAGAGGACCCGGGTTCGATCCCCAGCACCCATAAGGCGGCCGAGAACCGTCTGAAACTCCAATTCCAGGAGAACTCCAGTTCCAGGGGAATCCGAGTCCCTCTTCTGACCTCCGCGGCATTGCACGACATGGGTGCACAAACTTGCATGCAGACAGTACATTCATACACATACAGACATAAATAAAATTAATATAAAAAAATTAAAAAAAAAACATCTTCCCAAACTGTAGAGAAAAAGGTAATAAACCCCAAAATTAGAAAAGTAATGGTCTTTGAACCTGTGCTTAAACTAAAAATGAGCCTGCCATTTGACCCAAATAATATCACTCATAGGTATATACCCAAAGGATGCATCCTATAGCAGAGATACATGCACAACCATGTCTATTGAGGCTCTTTTTACCATAGCAAAGAGCTGGAAGGAGCCCAGATGTCCATATATTTTTTTCTTTTTTTTGGGGGGAGGGGGGTTTGACAGATCTCCCTGTCACCCCAGCTGGCCTTCAACTCACAGAGATTTGCCTGGGTCTACCTCCCATGTGCTGGAATTAAAGGTGTACACCACCATTATCCAGCCCTAAGACCACATCTTCATTTTATTTAAAAAAAATTTTTTTTTTTGGTCTTTTTGAGACAGAGTCTCCCTGTAGCTCTGGCTGTCCTGGAACTCATTCTGTAGACCAGGCTGGCCTTGAACTCACAGAGATCCACCTGCCTTTGCCTCCCAAGTGGTAGGATTAAAGGCGTGCGCCACCACGCCTGGCCTGGCAAGACCACAACTTTTTTTTTTTCTTTTTGGTCTGAGACAGGGTCTCCCTGTAGCCCCAGCTGTCTTGGAACTCACTCTGTAGATCAGGACGGCCTTGAACTCATAAAGATCCACCTGCCTCTGCCTCCCAAGTGCTAGGATTAAAGGCGTGCGCCACCACACCCGGCAAACCACATTTTTATATAGCCGCTAAGTCCTTATATTATCTAGTCATAGCCTCAGTCCAGGTTCCTTTCATGCCACTCTCCCTGGTCATTCTATTCACAGGCACCTTTGACTCAAACACTATTTGGGTAATATTCCCATAGTCAATTTACTCCCATATTCATTTATCAAATATCTGTTACATTTCCAGAGAGAACTTCCCTGCCTATTCTCACATTCAACAATCCAAATGAGGAGCTAGAAAAATGACTCAGTGGTTAAGAGCATCTACTGCTTTGCTGGACCCGGATTCAACACACGGCAGCTCACAATCCTCTGTAGCTCCAGTTTCAGGGGATCTGACATCAACTTCTGGTCTCCTTGGGAACCAGGCACCCACATGGTCTACATATACACATGCAAGCCAACACTATCTCCCTAAAGACTACCTCTCAAATTATCAGAGGGTACTATGTAAGTGGCAAAGGGAGAAAATCAATCAATCGTCAAACCCAAGTGTAAAGCCCAATAACCACAACATTGACCAGCACAGCAAACTATCTCTAGAAGCTTCTATTTGCAACTAATGGAGACCATTACAGAATTCTACAACTGGTTAAACACAAAATAATTGTCTGTGAGATGCTAGCCCTAAGCAATACATGAACAATGGAATCTCTAGACCTAAGACTCATGAAACAGAGGAACAAGGGGTATAGAGAGTACTAATACATCTCTCAAATCTCACTAGTGAAACTACTTCACGCAACAGAGGGTAATTAACACAGAAAGCCACAAATGGCCAAAATGTAGAAAATAAAGAGATTACAGAGTACATTTCCCTGTATAGCACTTCTATTTTAAACCTCTGCCACCAGAGCCAGGGGTGGTGGATGATCACAAGTTGACAAAGTTTTCCAGGCTGGGAACTTGCATGCACATTCAACTGGGTGTGGTGGGGGAAAGCCTTTAATCCCAGCAATTGGGAGACAGAGGAAGGGGGAGCTCTGTGAGTTCCAGGCCAGCTGGGGATACATGAAAGCCTAGCTCAAAAAAGACACCCACATGCACGCACGCGCATGCACACACACACACAAAAGTATACCAATTTGTTTTGCAGGGATGAATGTTAAGATTTTGGTTTAGTTTTTTTTTTTTGGTATGTGTATGAATGCACTGTCTGCATGTAGGTTTGTGCACCCATGTCGTGCAATGCCTCGGGAGGTCAGAAGAAGGTGTCGGATTGCCCTGGAACTGGAGTTACAGATGGTTCTCAGCCGCCATGTGGGTGATAGGGATCAAAACCAGGTCCTCTGTAAGAGCAGTCGGTGCTCTTAACTGCTAGGCTCTCTCTCCAGACCCTTGGTTCAGTTTTTAATTTAGTCTAAATTTCAAAATTTAACTTAAATATTTGATTATACTAGCTTTTGGGTTGTGGTACTATGTGTGTTATTCTTGTAAATCTAGAAAGTCCCTTTGGGGGCTGGAGAGATGGTTCAGAGGTTAAGAGCACCGACTGCTCTTGCAGAGGACCCGGGTTCGATTCCCAGCACCCACATGGCGGATAAGAACCATCTTTAACTCCAGTTCCAGGGGAATCCGACACCCTCTTCTGACCTCAGAGGCATTGTACAACACTGGTGCACCAACCTACATGAAGAAGGTACATTCATACAAATAAATAAATAAATAAATAAATAAATAAATAAATAAATAAAGTGTTTGGAGAGATAGCCTAGTGGTTAAGAGCATCGACTGCTCTTGCAGAGGACCCGGGTTCAATCCCCAGCACCAACATGGCGGCTGAGAACCGTTTTTAACTCCAGTTCCAGGGGAATCCCACGCCTTCTTCTGACCTCCGTGGCATTGCACAACATGGGTGCACCAACCTACATGCAGACAGTACATTCATACACATACAAAAAATAAAAATAAATCTCTTTGAAAAAATAAAATTTAAAAGTTCTTTAAAAAAAATAAAATTAAAATAAAAAAACTGAGTAAAAAAAACAAAGAAAACCCCTTTGAATTTAAGGTAATGAAATACACTGGGCTTGACAACAGAGCTACTCTTGTAACTTAAAAGTACTGAAAGACGTGTTGGAGAGAGAACCTAGCGGTTAAGAGCACTGACTGCTCTTGCAGAGGACCCGGGTTCGATCCCCAGCACCCACATGGTGGCTGAGACCTGTCTGTAACTCCAATTCCAGGAGAACTTCAGTTCCAGGGGAATCCGACAACCTCTTCTGAACTCCGCGGCATTGCACGACACGGGTGCACAAACCTACACGTAGACAGTACATTCATACACATACAAAAATAAAAAATTAAAAAAAAAAAAGTACTGAAAGAACATGAATTGCTGTGGAATATACCAAGACCACCACTGTTCAGCAGAATCAAATTCTAAATAAACTGAATGAGATCTATGTGTCTGAGGTGATGCAGAGACATTAACAAAAGAGATACTCTTATATATGACCTAAATTTTTTTTCTTTTTGTATTTTTGAGACAGGGTCTCCCTTTAATACCAGCTGGCCTGGAACTCACTCTGCAGATCAGGCTGGCCTTGAACTCACAAAGATCTGCCTGCCTCTGCCTCTGCCTCTCCTGTGCTAGGATTAAAGGGGTGTACCACCATGCTGGGCTGACCAAAGATTTTTAACTTCTAATTAATGCTAAGATACAACAAAGACTTTCTTTGTTCTAAGAATTTAACAAGAGGGGGCTGGAGAGATGGCCTAGCGGTTAAGAGCGTTCTTGCAGAGGACCTGGGTTCAATCCCCAGCACCCACATGGCGGCTGAGAACCTTCTGTAACTCCAATTCCAGGAGAGCTCCAGTTCCAGGGGAATCTGAGACCCTCTTCTGACCTCCGTGGCACTGCACGACACGGGTGCACAGACCTACATGCAGACAGTACATTCATACACAAAAATAAATAAAGAAAGAAAGAAAGAAAGAAAGAATAAAAAGACTTTAACAAGAGATTTTATTTCAGACAGGGTTTCCTCATAGCCCCAGATGGTATTGACCTACCTATGTATACAAGGTTAGCCTCCCTCTCAGAGAGCCCTCTGCCTCTGGAGTGCCAGGATTAGAGGCATATGTCTCCATGCTAAGTTCTTTGACAATAGATTTAATATACCAAGTTTGTTTTTTTTTATTCTTATTTTTGTATGTGTATGAATGTACTGTCTGCATGTAGGTTTGTGTACCTATGTTGTGCAATGCCACGGAGGTCAGAAGAGGGTGTCGGAATTCCCCTGGAACTGAAATTAAAGACGTTTCTTAGCCGCCATGTGGGTGCTGGGGATCGAACCTGGATCCTTCTGCAAGAGTAGTCGGCTCTCTTAACCGCTAGGCCATCTCTCCAGCCCTATATGCTAAGTTTTTTTTATAGTTCCAGTTACAAACTGTCATAAACAAGTAAAATAGGGACAACAGAATGAGTTCCAAGTCAACCTGAGCTAGAGACCCTGTCCCAAAAACTTTAATAGGTGAAACTGATAAAGGAAAACACCAGTATAACACATACACACACAAACTTATGAGGAAGACATAATCTCGACATTTCTGTAAATTGCTATAAAAAACACTGGGTTATAAATTTTTTTAAAAAATGTGCTTAAGGGCTGGAGAGATGACCTAGCGGTTAAGAGCACCGACTGCTCTTACAGAGGACCCAGGTTCGATCCCCAGCACCCACACGGCGGCCAAGAACCGTCTGAAACTCCAATTCCAGGAGAACTCCAGTTCCAGGGGAATCGACACCCTCTTCTTCTCCACGGCATTGCACAACAAGGGTGCATAGACCTGCATGCAGACAGTACATTGATACACATACAGAAATAAATAAAATTAAAAATAAATAAAGGCGTGTGCCACCACACCTGGCTATTTAAAAAAAAGGGCTTAAGCACTCGAAACATACCTATGCAGGTGTAAAAATGAGAAGAACTAGATGAATGTTAAACATAAGGGAAACCAATCAAATTGGATTAAAATAATGCCATGTTTTGATATGAAGCATTAATGCCAAGGATCCTGTATAACAATCTAGAAACTTTATTTGGACTGTTCATTTTATTTATTTTTTTTTGGTGAGTCATCTCTTAAGCCCATTTTTTTTATTATATAGATTCTATTTTTATTAAAATGAACAGTCCAAGCCGGGCGTGGTGGCGCACGCCTTTAATCCTAGCACTTGGGAGGCAGAGGCAGAGGCAAAGGGAGAGGCAGGCGGATCTTTGTGAGTTCAAGGCCAGCCTGGTCTATAGAGGGAGTTCCAGGATAGCTGTGGCTACAGGGATGTTTAACCCTGACTGGAAAAGACCACACGGAAAAAAAAAAAAAAAAAAAAGATACTCAGTGTGGTTAAGGCATTACAGTCAAAGAATGACTTATTTTTTTTAATGTAATTAATTTTTTTGTATTTTTGAGGACCAAGGGTCTCCCTTTATTTCAGTCGCGCTGTCCTGGATTCGCTCATGTGCCAGGCGGGCCCTTGAACTCCGACGATCCAGACCTACCCTCTGCCTCAGGAATGCTGTGATTACGGTGTGGCGCCACCACACCTGGCAGATTTTTTTTCATGTTTTTAATGTGCTAAGACGTCTATCTGATGGCTAGTGGGTTAGGTGCCCAGTCACTGCTGCCGCAGAGGTCACGCAGGTGTCGGATTCCCCTGGAACTGGCGTTAAAATGGTCTCTAGTCACCATGTGGGTGCTTGAAAGCAAACCCGGGTCTCTCTGCAAAGAACAGTTGGTGCTCATTCAATCTTAGCTGAGCATACTCTCAGATCACAACAGGTGGCACATTAATATTACAAGCAGGCAATACGTCATACACATAAAATGAAAAATATTTGCTTTTTTATTTTTTTTTTTTTTGTCTTTTTGACAAGAAAACTATGTACACCAGGCTGGAGATCCGCCTGATTTTTTTTTTTTTTTTAATTAATTTTATTTATTTCTGTATGTGTATGAATGTACTTTCTGCATGCTGGTTTGTGCACCAGTGTCGTGCAACGCCGTGGAGGTCAGAAGAGGGCGTCGGATTCCCCTGGAACTGGAGTTCTCCTGGAATTGGAGTTTCAGACGGCTCTCGGCCACCATGTGGGTGCTGGGGATCGAACCCGGGTCCTCTGCAAGAGCAGTTGGTGCTCTTAACCGCTAGGCCATCTCTCCAGCCCGAGATCCGCCTGATCTAAAGGCATGCATTACCACACCCACTCCTGGCAAAAATAAAAATATTTTGCAGGGCATGGTGGGGCAAGCCTTTAATCCTAGCAATTGGGATGCAGAGGCAGGTATGTCTTTGTGAGTTCAAGGCCAGCCTGGTCTACAGAGTGAGTTCCAGGACAGCTGGGACTACAGGGAGACCCTGTCTCAAAAAGACCCACCCCCAACAAATATATATATATTTTAAAGTAAAAATAAAAATGAAAATAAAAATAACTGACCCATCAGTGTACATTGTTTATGATACACATTCTTAGAGAAATTCTATGTTTATCAAAGAGTATGTTACAGTGTGACAGTAGAATTTAGTAATGGTGAAACTAAATCCTGTTAAGGAAAATATGGGGGAGGGAGCAAGATGGCTCAGCATGTACTTGTCATCAAGCCTGACAACCTGAGTTCAATCCCTCTGACCCACATGGTTGAAGGAAAGAATCAAGTCCTCCAAACTGTCATCTGACATCCACCTATGCATCTACTATACTCAAATAAAATGTAAAAACAAAAGATTTTTAAAGCCGGGCGTGGTGGCCCAAGCATTTAATCCTAGCACTCGGGAGGCAGAGTCAGGCAGATCTTTGTGAGTTCAAGGCCAGCCTGGTCTACAGAGTCAGTTCCAGGACAGCTGGGACTATATGGAAACCCTGTCTCAAAAAGATTAAAAAAAAAAAAGAATAAATGGTTCAAATTTCGTATTACTGCCCCATTCTTCCTTTAAACTTAAAAGGTATAAAAGGTAAATTATTAAGGAGAAAAGATGCAAGATAATCAAATCAGATTCTATAAGGAAGGCCCTAGGGGGCAAGGGTATATTAGTCTGTGGTACTGGTAAAAGGGCTTGGGATATATTCCCAGCACCATACCATCATCAAAAACTAAAGTTCCTTAGGATCTCTATAGAGATCTGTGAAGCATAGGTGATCAGATAAACATCTGGAGTAAAAATTCAAACAAAAGCTGGGTGTGGTGGCGCACACCTTTAATCCTAGCACTCTGGAGGCAGAGGCAGGCAGATTTTTGTGAGTTCAAGGCCAGCCTGGTCTACAGAATGAGTTCTAGGACAGCTGGGGCTACAGGGAGACCCTGTCTCGAAAAGACCAAAAAAAAAAAAAAAAAAAAATCAAACAGTATACATGCACTAAGAATATTAGGATGTCAGCTTCTAGAATTGACTACCATTATAAGACTAGCCTAGACATTGAAATATAAACTACACTTCACTAATACCATTTTATGTAAGCAACTATTTCTTAAGTGGTTAAATAAGAGTAGCCATGTGGCTGTCCTAGCCTTAGAAGGTTAAAGGAGGAGGATCATGAGTTTCAGGCCAGAGGGCATATACAAAGTAGAACTCTCTCTCCAAACAAGAACTTCAAGGTAAAGTGAAAATACACTGACAATTTTTTCACTTCAATTTTAAGGGACTCGGAATCAAAGGCTCATTTGCACTTGCCTAACATTCACAAAAATCTTTGTTCAATCTCAAGCACAGGAGCTGAGGGATAGATGGTTGGGAATGTAACTAGAATTTTCAGTTTCCATGTTCTAAGAGGTCAATGAATGAATAAACACCACCATAGTTTCTATTTCTCTATGAAATATTCCAATATTTCTTACATACTTTGTAAACTGAACCATAATGGGATAGTATTAAACTAGTAAAAATATTTAGAAATTAGTTCTGATTATAAACTCCAAAACTTCCAAAAAGTAGATTATACTGAACAGATCAACTTTCTGAAACTATTGAGAAACACATCAAAAGTAAAGATTCTTTGCTTAAGAGATAAAGGGAGGGGCTGGAGAGATAGCCTAGCGGTTAAGAGCGCCGACAGCTCTTACAGAGGACGCCGGTTCGATCCCCAGCACCCACATGGCGGCTAAGAACCGTCTGAAACTCCAATTCCAGGAGAACTCCAGTTCCAGGGGAATCCGATACCCTCTTCTGACCTCCGCGGCGTTGCACGACACGGGTGCACAAATTTTCAGACAGGGTTTCCCCCCCCCCCCCCTTGGGTTTAAAAACCCCCCCCCAGGACCCCTCCCCCCCCCCCCTTTGTTTTTTTTTTTTATTTTTCTTTCACAACAGGTTCCTTTTACTTCTGGAACTCACTCTGTAGTACATAGGTTGCTGACTCACATACTACTGCGCTTGCCCTCCCACCACCCCTTGCTTAGGATTAAAGGCATGTGCCACCATGCCCGGCTAGTAACACTTCTTTACTAGTCATTTTTCTTATAGTAGTTGAGTGTTAGGTCAGGGATGATAGCATACATCTTTGTTATCAGGTACTCAGGGGTACAAAAAGGATCATAAGTTTTGGGATAATATGCTATATTATAACAGACTATCAGTAGTATTCATTGTTATGGCTAACCATGTATAATTTATCTTGAATAATCAAATTTCTACCTTGCCTACTAAATGTCTTTTTTTCCCAGTTGAGAAGTGATTATTTTGTTTATCTGTTTCTTTCAGGAAAACATTTAAAGTTGATGATATGTTATCAAAAGTAGAGAAAATGACGGAGAGCAACGAATCTCATAAGTAAGATGATCTGTCAGTTTACAAATTAAGGAACACTGTAGTAATCCTTTCCCTATTAATTACCACAATATAACCAGTAGTAATAAAAGCTGGTCCACATATAAGACAGAAATTAATTTCTATAGTGTCTCTGGCAGAGAATCTTTTTTTTTTTTTAAAAATTTTATTTATTTTCTGTATGTGTTATGAATGTACTGTCTGCATGCAAGTCTGTGCACCCCATGTCGTGCCAGTGCCGCGGAGGTCAGAAAAGGTCCTAAACTGGAGTTCTCCTGGAATTGGGGTTACAGGCAGTCTTAGCCACCATGTGGCGTGCATGGGATCGAACCCGGGTTCTCTGTAAGAGCAGTTGTGCTCTTAAACCTCTAGGCCATCTCTACAGCCCATTCCCTTTATCTCTTTTTTTTTTTTTTAATTTTTTTTTATTAATTTATTTATTTCTGTATGTGTATCGAAATGTACGTCTGCATGCAAGTTTGTGCACACCCGTGTCCTGCGACGCCGCGGAGGTCAGAAGAGGGTATCGATTCCCCTGGCAAAACTGGAGATTCTCCTGGAATGGAGTTCAGACGGTTCTTTAAGCCGCGCATGTGGGTGCTGGGNTAAAATTCCATGATAAGGGGAGGGTACATAGAAATTTTATCAGATACAGTCTCCTGACTAATGAGGAAATGCAGAATCTCCTTTTTATGGTTGGGGTAGAGATGAAGAACAGTTTGTTTAATAAGGGTTCAGAGTTGCTGTTTTCTGTCAGATCAGTTCAACTTTTATCTGTAAAGACCATTTTGCTCTGTTGTTATATATGTTTTGTATTTTTGGACAGACGGGTCTGTTTGCAGACAGAGGGTTCCCGCCAGTCGGCACGGGCCGTGTAGGGTCTGGCTGTCTGGAACTCACTCTGTAGACCAGGCTGCTTGAAATCACAGAGATCTGCCTGCCTCTGTCCAGTGCTAGGATTAAGGGCGTGGGCCACCACCCCAGCAAGATCCCATTGCAGCTTCATGGATCTTTCGTTGGGCTTGCAACAACAAAAACGACTGAGAGTCTAGAGATTTGACCACTTGGCTCTCTGATACCGTTAACTAGTGCCTTCTTCTTTAACAGTGACTCTTCTCCTCTCTGGTAAATTGATGCTTATTATTGTATGTGTGAATGTAGGCATAGTAAATGCGTGCGGATAGAATGAGTGTGTGGCCCCAGGTGTGGCTGACCGCGGTGTGGCAGTGAGTTAGGATCTGTCGGGGGACAAGGCGAGTCAAAAAAGGGAGTCTGGCGAGAAAGAAGTGGGACTAATTCTCACTAGGGGGGAGTGGCACAGTGGCGCCCTTGGGGCACTCGCGAAGACTATCGTGAGAGTGTAAAGAAAGTTTTTTTTTCGCACGCTGGTTTATTGTCTTTTTGAGACACAAAGGTCTCCTTCTGATCTAGCGTGGCCTACGAAGCTCAGCTATGGGTCACCAGGTGGCCTTAGAACTGACAATAGATGGAAGACCTGCCTCGTCTCGGCTCCCCTGCTGCAGCGTACCTCCGGGAGATTAAGGAAGACCATGGCGAGGTCCACCAATGCTAGTAGTGAGAAAGAGGGTTTTTTTTGGTTTGTTGATCTCTCCTTAGGCCCCGCGCGGGGGCGGTGTGCGCATCCTGTTGGCTGTGTGGTGAGGAGACAAAACGATCGGTCGCGCCGTTAGTCCCTAGCTGGTGCCGTTGGATGTTCTGCTAGTAATTCCGAGCGACTGACTCTGCTTCGCACTCACAGCGCTTTGTAGGTTACTCTAAAGCATGTGCGCACCAACCGGAGCGTGATGAGTTTTTTGTCTTTCCCAGTAGGTCTCCCTAGCTGAGTTTATCTTTCTTTATTCAAGCAGAAGATCCTCCTCTGCTGGCCCTCAACTTCTTCTAGCTCCTCTGCTAAGCGACCAGGGCTGGCCTTGAACGCACAAAGAGCTGCCTGCTTCTGCCTCCCTAGTTCTGGGTTTAAAGTTGTGTGCTACCATGCCTAGCTTTATTTATTATTTTTTTATGGGTGTGAATATACTGTCTGCATTGTGGTTGGGGTGTCAACTAGCGAGTGTTGGGGTGTCAACTGCAGAGAAAATCAGAAGGATGGGGGCATTGAATTCGTTGCTGGAGGGCCTGCGAGTCAAAGACGGAGTTCTTTACCGCCATATTGGGTGGGCGTAGAAATTGAAACCCAGATTACCTCTGCGAAGAAGCAGTCTGGTGATCTTAACACGCTTGCAAGCATGCTGCTAGCCCTCAAGTGGGTTTGCATTCTAAAGAAATGCTTGGGTGTCGGGGGAAGATGTTGCATTTCTGTTTTTTATTTTTTTTTTTTTCCTTGATGACACAGGTCTATCATGTTAACCCGACTGGCCTGGACTCACTCTTGTTAGAGGCAGGCCTGGCCTGGACTACGACAAAGATCCGCGGCCTCAACATGGTGCTTCTCTGCTCTGCCTCACCAGTGCTAAGATAAAGAGGCGGGTGCGCCCACCATGCCTGCGGCGGGGTGAAAACTTACCATACCAATTTTTTTTACACACGAACCAATAACGCCCTATTCTTGGGAGGCAGAAGCAGGGATTGGTACTTTGAATTGGAGAAGCGGCCTGGATCTATTTAGTGTGGTCTAATCAGCCAGGGTTAAATACCAAGATATGTCTTCAAAACCAAACACAAACTCCATAGTGTTATAAGGGAAGATTGGATTTAGAAGTCTACCATCCTTTCTACAAGCAATCTGCAATTTCATTTTTAGTTATTACATAAAATAAAATCCTATTTTGCCTGGCTGTGGTAGGTAATTGCCTTGAAATCCCAGCACCGTGGAGGCGAGAGGGAAGGCCCAATCTCTTGAGTTCAAGGTCTGCCTGGGATCCACTATGCAGCCACATGGCAGCTGGCACTAAAAGAGCCCGACCCGGCTTGTCTCAAAAGAGCACAAAAAATAGAAAAAATATATTATTCTGTAAATTTCCCAGTATCATAAAAAAATCTAACCATATAATGGTAGCTTTTGGCCAGCTATTGGTATACTGAACTCTACATTAGCCTAAGCACATTACTTTCTCTTCATTGATATATTGAAATGTATTATCCTTCTGAAGCACTTCTTGCCAGGCTATGGTGTTGCATGTGCCTTAATCCTAGCACTGAGAGCAGAGGGCAGGAGGACTTTGGAGTTCAAGCCAGCCTGGTTCACAGGAGAGAGAGTTCCAGGACAGCTGGGGCTACAGGAGACCCGCTGTCTGAAAACCAAAAGAATAAATAAAATAAGCACTTTTTTTTTTTTTTTTTTTTTAAGTTTTTTTTTTTTTCCTTTTTGGGACAGGGTTAATTAGGCCAGTGGCTTGAACTCATAGAGATGTGTCTGCTTCTTGCTTCTCCAATACTAGGATTAACGGTATGCACCAATACTCAACCTAAAATACCAATATTTATTTTTGTTATATTACAGAGTAACACTTGTTTTTGTTTTTTTTTTTTTTCTTTTCCAGACAGGGTTTGCCCGTTTTAGCCCCAGTTTTCCTGGCACTCACTCTGTAGAACCAGGGCTGATCCACACTGCCTGCCCCCACCACCCCTGCTTAGGATTAAAGGCATGTGCCACCATGCCCGGTCAGTAACACTTCTTTACTAGTCATTTTTCTTATAGTAGTTGAGTGTTAGGTCAGGGATGATAGCATACATCTTTGTTATCAGGTACTCAGGGGTACAAAAAGGATCATAAGTTTTGGGATAATATGCTATATTATAACAGACTATCAGTAGTATTCATTGTTATGGCTAACCATGTATAATTTATCTTGAATAATCAAATTTCTACCTTGCCTACTAAATGTCTTTTTTTCCCAGTTGAGAAGTGATTATTTTGTTTATCTGTTTCTTTCAGGAAAACATTTAAAGTTGATGATATGTTATCAAAAGTAGAGAAAATGAAAGGAGAGCAAGAATCTCATAGGTAAGATGATCTGTCAGTTTACAAATTAAGGAACACTGTAGTAATCCTTTCCCTATTAATTACCACAATATAACCAGTAGTAATAAAAGCTGGTCCACATATAAGACAGAAATTAATTTCTATAGTGTCTCTGGCAGAGAATCTTTTTTTTTTTTTTTTAATTTTTTAAATTTTATTTATTTCTGTGTGTATGAATGTACTGTCTGCATGCAAGTCTGTGCACCATGTCGTGCCAGTGCCGCGGAGGTCAGAAATGGTGTCAGGTTTCCCCTAGGAACTGGATTTCTCCTGGAATTGGAGTTACAGGCAGTCTTAGCCACCATGTGGGTGCATGGGATCGAACCCTGGGTTCTCTGTAAGACAGTCTGTGCTCTTTAACCTCTAGGCCATCTCTACAGCCCTTCCCTTTATCTCTTTTTTTTTTTTAATTTTTTTTTATTAATTTTATTTATTATCTGTATGTGTATCGAATATGTACGTCTGCATGCAAGTTTTGCACACGCTGGAAAAAAAAAAAAAAAAAAAAAAACAAGTGTTACTGTAAATATACAAAAATAAAATATTGGTATTTTTAGGTGAGTATTGGTGCATACCGTTAATCCTAGTATTGGAGAAGCAGAAGCAGACACATCTCTATGAGTTCAGGCCAGCCTGGTGCCTTTAATCCCTGTCTCAAAAATGAGCAAAAAAAATTACAAAGTTTTACTCCATAAAGCACAGTAAGAAGTGCTTTATTTATTTATTCTTTTGGTCTTTTCCAGACAGGGTCTCCCTGTAGCCCCAGCTGTCCTGGAACTCTCTCTCTGTGAACCAGGCTGGCCTTGAACTCAAAGATCCTCCTGCCTCTGCCTCTCAAGTGCTAGGATTAAAGGCATGCAACACCATACCTGGCAAGAAGTGCTTCAGAAGGATAATACATTTCAATATATTCAAGTAAGAGAAAGAATTCTTAGGCTAATTAGAGTTCAGTATAAATACTAAAAGCTACCATTTAGGAGATTTTTTTAGATACTGGAATTTAAGAATAATTTTTTTTTTATTTTTTGTCTTTTTGAGACAAGGGTCCGCCTTTAGTGCCAGCTGGCCTGGAGCTTGCTATGTAGACCAGGCAGACCTTGAACTCAAGAGATGGGCCTCCCTCTGCCTCCCGAGTGCTGGGATTAAAGGCATTCACCACCACACCAGGCAAAAATAGGATTTTATTTTTATGTAATAACTAAAAATGAAATGCAGATTGCTTGTAGAAAGGATGGTAAGACTTCTAAAATCCAAATCATCCCTTATAACACTATGGAGTTTGTGTTTGGTTTTGAGACAATATCTTGGTATTTAACCCTGGCTGATCTAGACCACACTAAATAGATCAGGCCGGCCTCCAATTCAAAGATACCAACCTGCTTCTGCCTCCCAAGAATTAGGGTTATTGGTGTGGTAAAAAATTATAGTTTTCCCCCCCGAGGGCATGGTGGCGCACGCCTTTAATCCTAGCACTTGGGAGGCAGAGGCAGAGGCACAGACAGGCGGATCTTTGTGAGTTCCAGGCCAGCCTGCTCTACAGAGTGAGTTCCAGGCCAGCTGGGGTTACACGAAGACCCTGTCTCGAAAAGGAAAAAAAAAAGAAATGCAACATCTTCCCCAACACCAAGCATTTCTTTAGAAAATGCAACACACTATGGGGCTAGAAAGATGGCTCAGCGGTTAAGATCACAGACTGCTCTTGCAGAGGACCTGGGTTCAATTCCTAGCACCCAAATGGAGGCTAAGAACTGTCTTTGACTCCAGCTCCAGAGGAATCCAATGCCCTCTTCTGATTTTCTCTGCATTGCACAACACCAGTGCACCAACCTACATGCAGACAGTACATTCATACACATAAAAAATAATAAATAAGCTTGGTGTGGTGGCCCACGCCTTTAATCCTAGCACAGGCAGGCAGATCTTTGTGCGTTTAAGGCCAGCCTGGTCTACAGAGTGAGTTAGAAGACAGTTGGGGCTACAGGGAGACTCTGTCTGGAAAAGACAAAAAACTTCACAGGGAGACTCTGGAAAAGACAAAAAACTTCATCACTGGTGGTGCATGCCTTTAATCCCAGCACTGTGGAAGCAGAGTCAGGTGGATCTGAGTTCAAGGCCAGCTGGGACTACAGGGAGACTTGTCTCTCACACACACACATGCACACCCCCCCTCTCAAAAACAACAAAAAAAACCCTCCTCACTTAGCATGGTGGAGCATGTCTTTAATCCCAGTACTAGGGAGGCAGAGGCAGGCTTATCTATGTCAGTTCAAGGCCAGCCTGGTGACATACTGAGCTCTAGGCCAGCTAGGACTAAAGGAGACCTTGTCTCAAAAAGACAAAAAGAAAAAAAAACTTAATTCACATAGTTCCATGGAATGAATCAAAGATTAACTACAGCTGCACGACAGACACCGGTGCACCAACCTACATGCAGACACTACACTCATACACATAAAAAATAAATAAAAAAGAGAAAGTCATGTTTAAAAAAAAAAATTAACTACAGGCCAAGGGTCAAATCTGGCTTACTGTTTTTTGTTGTACAACCCACAATTTAAGAATGGTCTTGNTGCCTTCCATAGAGCATCTATCCCTGGGGCAAAAGGGGAGGGGAGGAGCTAATTTAGAAAAGTACCTGGTTTGGCATTTGCTAAGGTTGAAAATGCCGGTTCTGCCAAGTGTTTTGGCGCACGCCTTTAATCCTAGCACTTGGGAGGCAGAGGCAGGTGGATCTTTGTGAGTTCAAGGCCAGCCTAGTCTACAGGACAGCTGGGGCTACAGGGAGACCCTGTCTCGAAAAGACCAAAAAAAAAAAAAAAATGGTCTTTACAGATAAAAGTTGAACTGATCTGACAGAAAACAGCAACTCTGAACCCTTATTAAACAAACTGTTCTTCATCTCTACCTCCAAAATAAAAGGAATTCTGCATTTCTCATTAGTAGACTTGTATTATAAAATTTTGTACTCCTATATGGAATTTTACTAATTAAAAAATCTGAGGACATTTTCCTCTTTACATTAAGCACTTATGTAATAGTCTTGATTTTGCCTTGTGGTCACAAAATCTAAAATATTTAATATTCCTTTAGCAGACAAAGTTTGATGAACCTTTAAGGTGTGTAGCAACTTTCACCATTTAAATGTATTTTTTTTTTTTTTTTGGTCTTTTCGAGTCAGGGTCTCCCTGTAGCCCCAGCTGTCCTGGAACTCACTCTGTAGACCAGGCTGGCCTTGAACTCACAAAGATCCTCCTGCCTCTGTCTCCCAAGTGCTAGGATTAAATGCGTGCGCCACCACACCCAGCTTTAAATGTAATTTAAATTTCTCTTTCCCCAAGCTCTGTCAATTGTTAGGACAAATAGTCTCACATTTCAATCCTTGAAAATATATCTATAAATCTGTATCTTGCTATACAAATGTGATGCTTATATAGTAACTAGGACTCTCCCAAGGAATCTAGTTTCAGAGTGTATTAAAACAGCTTAATGGGGGCTGAAGATGTGGCTCAGAGGTTAAGAGCACTGACTATTCCTGCAGAAGACAGGGGTTCAATTCCCAGCACCAACATGGTGGCTAATAACCATCCATAACTCCAGTTCCAGGGGACTCCAACACCCTCTTTTGACCTCTATGGGCATTACATGACAAGTACACTTACCTACATGCACACAATATACTCACACACATATAAGGATAAAAATTTTTAAAATAGCTCAATGGCTCTTAAAGACTATTTTACCCAGCCCTGGTGGCACAGAGGCAGGCAGATTTCTGTGAGTTCAAGGCCTGCTGGGACTAAAGGGAGTTCCTGTCTCAAAAAAAAAAAAAAAAAAAAAAGACTGTATTTTAAAAAAAGGAGCCAGGTGCTGGGCGTGGTGGCACACGCCTTTAATCCTAGCACTAGGGAGGCAGAGGCAGGCGGATCTTTGTGAGTTCAAGGCCAGCCTGGTCTACAGAGTGAGTTCCAGGACAGCTGGGGATACAGGGAGACCCTGTCTCGAAAAGACCAAAAAATAAAAGTGACTTTCCAAATCCATTATAGAAGCTAATCATTTATTAATAGACATAAATAATTTAAAATTAACTTAAATTTTATGTATCAAAGACAAACAACCCTGGGCCCTTTAGAAATTATTGAAATCTTAGACTTCGGGGCTGGAGATGGCCTAGCGGTTAAGAGTGCCAACCGCTCTTGCAGAGGACCCAGGCTCGATCCCCAGCACCCACATGGCGGCTGAGAACCGTCTGTAACTCCAATTCCAGGAGAACTCCAGTTCCAGGGGAATCCGACACCCTCTTCTGACCTCCGCGGCATTGCAGGACACAGGCGCACAGACCTGCATGCAGACAGTACATTCATACACATAAAAAATAAACTGAGCCGGGGGTGGTGGCGCACGCCTTTAATCCTAGCACTTGGGAGGCAGAGGCAGGCGGATCTTTGTGAGTTCAAGGCCAGCCTGGTCTACAGAGTGAGTTCCAGGACAGCTGGGGCTACAGGGAGACCCTGTCTTGAAAAGACCCCAAAAAAAAAATAAATAAATAAATAAATAAACTGGGCGTGGTGGCGCACGCCTTTGGTCCTAGCACTTGGGAGCTAGGGGCTAGAGGGAGACCCTGTCTCGAAAAGACCAAAAAAAAAAAAAATCAAACTTGAAAAATAACTATGTGCACAGAATAAAAATGTCAGTAAAATAGTTTCAAAAAATGATACCACTAGCCAGGTGTGGTGGCGCATGCATTTAATCCCAGCACTTGGGAGGCAGAGGCAGGTGGATCTCTCTGTGAGTTCAAGGCCAGCCTAAAGAAAAAAAACCAAAAACCAAAAACCAAAAAAAAACCCACTAATCCTAGTATGGTAATCAATTCAATGCCTTTAATTCCAGCAGTGGATAGCAGAGGCAGGTGGAACTCTAGTTTTTGGCCAGGTTGGTCTACAGAGTGAATTCCAGGCCAGCTGGGATTAGAGGGAGACTCTAGTCTCCCCCCACCACAAAAAACCCACAAAGCAGCAAAAGGATATTACTGAAAAATTATACCAAATTTAACTGTTGGTATTTCAGCTTTCATACTTAATGTTTCTTGTTTGTTTAGTTTGTCTTTTTGAGACAGGGTCTCCTGTGTAGATCCAGCTGTCCTAGAACTCACTATTTGTAGACCAGGCTGGCCTTGAACTCACCTGGACCTCCTGAGTACTTCAATTAAAGGCATAAACCACCACACCCAGCATTCCATACTTAATCTTTAGTTAGAACCTTTAAGACAAAGTTTTCAAGGACTTTCTCTTTAGAAATTCTCACCTACCCAATGACAAAATTTTCTGATAGTTTAATCAGCTTGAAATAAAATTCATAAAATGTACCTTTTGATGTTTGTTCTGGAGTTTCGATGAGACATGTAAGTAAGAGTTCTGTGCAAAAATATTGGCTATAAAAAATTGAAAATATTAATGATACAGAGAAAGTTGTAAGAATACAATAATATTGCTGAAATTTATTGACTACTTACTGCTATGAGATTCCGTGTTCGAAGAAATCTATAGATCTGTGTTGGTTCTAGGTAACAGGAAACAAAACCCAATCATTACCCAGTAAACTATCAACCCAGCCCTTGTCAACCCACACAACCAATATAAAACAGTATCATATGGAATGCTATATATTTATATCAGGAAAGTTATAAAGATATATCAAGACAGTTAAGGCTATAGGACATTAATTCTATGGAAATATTCACAAAATTCACCTATATATTTTAAACTTAAGGCTCTCTGCAATCTTGTTCTATACCTTTTTTCTTTTTTTAATTAATTATGTGTATGAGTATACTGACTGCATGTAGGTTGGTGCACCCATGTCTTGCAATGCTGAGGAGGTCAGAAGAGGGTGTCGGATTCCCCTGGAACTGGAGTTACAGAGGGTTCTTAGCCGCCATGTGGGTGCTGGGGATCGAAACCGGGTCCTCTGCAAGAGCAGTCGGCGCTCTTAACCACTAGGCCATCTTTCCAAGCCCCTCTATACCTTTTTTCTAAGGATAGCCACCAATACTGTGAAGAACTTAAGTGCATTTATTACCCCTCTCCTTCCACAAAGTAGCTTAGCATAGCTGTACTCCACAAAAGAACTTGGATGTCAATGCCAAACAAGATGAAAATTTCACTTTTTAACTAGCCACTAAAAGAATTTATAGTAATTAGCCAAAATGGAACAAAAACATTTCCAAGACATCCTAATACAAATATGATCAAAGTCAGTAAGAAAGTCTCTAAATTGATTTTGCTCAATGTAAATATCCAACACACATTTCTGTATAACTGACAGGGTCACAAGACAATCTTTAATGCTTAAAATTACTATTCTTTACAATGGACTAAAGAGTAGAAAATATAACCACATACCACTATACCGATATTAGTGACTCATTAGAATCACATTTCCTTAAGCAATTTTAAACTAATTATGAATGCCTACATTAATAACTATATAAAAGCACTTATCAACTTCCAGAAAGTGAGATCAATATTTGGGAAAATCGGATCTAGCTCTTAATGATTGCTGACTTGAGGCAGAGGCACCTGAAAGCAAATATTAAAAACCATCTTGGAGGATTTATTTTCTCATAACATTTAGTAAGTTTTAAATTTCCACTTAATCTTCAGTTTAATTTCAAATTAAACTAATAGGAGGTATTTTAGGAGATACAAACAGGTTATGTTTATAGGCTTTTCAGATTTTTTGAAAGTATATTAAGCAAAATAACAATCTCTCTGAAGTAGGTTCAATATTTGTTTCAATAAAACTGAAATTCCGTATATTAAATTCCAATTAGAATGTCATGAAGCACTAAGGAGAATTTAAGAGTATTAAACAATGTAACATATCTTTCCAAGCACAGCAGATACGATGCCCATAACATATGCCACAGTAATACTGTAAATAAAGACATTCGCTGCTAAGGCTGAGTTTATTCAAGTTGCCGTTAAATACTTAGCTACAAGATCGCCCAAATTATAGTTGTCTACACAAAAGCGAAACGAAATAATCAGGATATACCCTTCGTTTTAAGAAACCCTTCATTTTATTTATAGTCATAATGTTGTTTATAAATTCTATTGTTTGTTTCAAGACACCGTGCTCCCCTTTCCAAATAAGCCAGTTTCGTCCTCCAACCATCCTTTAAAACAGAAAACTGGGCTAAGAATGAGACAACTCCGAGGTCATGTCTGAAGACGCTCGGCCGTTCGGTCTCAGTCTATGTATCCATAAGCTGGGCGAACAGGTTTGAATAGCTTGAAGCCTTGAATGGTGCCCTCTTACCAAGCAGCCCAAGTCCGTGCGGAGGCATTTCAGACTCATGACAATTTCGTCTTGCCCGCCCTCATCCCCGAACCCGCTGCATCCTGTCCCGGGAAACCGACCACTGGAGCCCCCGTACTTGTAGAGTACGGACGGCATGAAAGACAACAAGAACTCGTTCTGGGATTTGCCGGCCGCGCTCAGCACAACTGGAACCTCCTCGCCTCCCGGCCGTCCCTGAACCTTCGGGAAGTCCAGGACCAGCCGGACTCCTCTCGGACCTCGCCTCCGAGGCCCCGCAGCAGGTCCCGAGGAGCCGGGCGCCCCGGAGCCGGGACAGCCCCCCGCTTTCGCCCTCCACTCCCCAAGTGCACTCCGGAGGCGCGGGCCCGGCGCCCCGTCCCGTGCCCGAAGGCTGAGGAGGGGCAGCCCTGCGCTCGCAGCCGCTCACACACTCACTCTCAAAGGCCTGGAGGAACAGCTCGTGGTCAGCCTGGACGTGCTCCATTTTCGGCTTCTTCACCGGTAACACGGCGGCCCCCGCCGCCGCCGCCGCCGCCNAAGAGAAAACTGACTCTACATGTGGCTGGGTAGTGTTGATTCCAAAGCTCTTCAGCAATCACACAAGGGGAAAATATCCTTGACAACACTGTAGGAGCCAGCATGACTTAAATGCTTTATAGTAAGTTCCTGCTTAAGAAGAAAGAAATTTAAAAAGGGGTGGGGGGAAGGAAGGGGAGGAGAGAGGAGGGAGCGAGGGAGGATAGGGCAAAAGAGAGAAGGGATGGAGAAAGAAGAGGACGAGGGGGGAAGGAGGAGAGAGGGGAGGAGAGGGGAAGGGAAGGGAGGAGGAGAGGAGGGAAGGAGGGAGGAAAAAAAAAAAGTGTCTCCTCAGAGCCCCGCTCTGCTCCGGAGGCCGCTCACCCTACCCTGGCCTCGCCCCGCCCACCTCCCCGCCCGGCGCTCTGATTGGCCGGCGGGAGCGCGCGCCGCCCGGCCGCCCATCCCGTTGGCCCGCGGATCCCCCCGTCAGTCACGCGGAGGCGCTTCTCGCGGAGGCGCGGCTTGGTTGGCCCGTGCGCGCTGCCGACCGCGGGCCCGGCCGCCTCTTTGAACTGAATTCGCGGGAAAATTAGGGGTCGAAGCGGCCTTCCTGCTGGCCCCGGTGCATTGTGGGCAGCGAGGGGCCGGTGCGTGAATTAAGAGAGCCGTTTCTCGCCTTCAGACCGTCATCCTTCGCCACACCAGAGTGGGGTCCAGGACCCCTGAGGAGAGGCGGGAGTCGGGGGAACTGCGGGCTTGCGGCCTGTGAAGGGAGCCGAGGTGCACCGCGGACCCGCAGGACCGCCCCGGCTTTGCGAGGGGCCTGCCGCGGCTGCCGTGTACAGCTCTGCTGAGGGAGGTCGTGCCCTCTCCGCCACGTGCCCTGGCCTCATATGGGCCAGTCCCGCAGCACAGCCCCCGGGTGGCCTCGGCAGAACCAGGTCGGCTCCGCGAAATGGAGCGATAAGTGGGAAACAAGTGTTCTGTGTAGGACTGAGAGGCTCACCAAGGTTGTGTCTCAACATGAGGAAAGTGGATACTTGTTTTTTTCCTCAGAAAAACGGGCGATTCGAAGAACAGACACTTCTTGAGAATCTATTCATTTTATCGTCAGAAACGTGAGAGGACTCGGTGCTTTCCTGGTATTGAAAAGATGAATGTGTAGGCCAGACTTAATCTTTTGGGACAGGTTGGTTTACAGTTGGGCTAGCACTCAAAGATTGAAATTTTAAGTTAGACGAAATTATCTTCAGAAATGTTCTTCCTGTAATTTTTTTTTTTTTTTTTGGCTTTTTGAGACAGGGTCTCCCTGTAGCCCCAGCTGTCCTGGAATTCGCTCTGTAGACCAGGCTGGCCTTGAACTCACAAAGATCCGCCTGCCTCTGNTTTTTGGCTTTTTGAGACAGGGTCTCCCTGTAGCCCCAGCTGTCCTGGAATTCGCTCTGTAGACCAGGCTGGCCTTGAACTCACAAAGATCCGCCTGCCTCTGCCTCCCAAGTGCTAGGATTAAAGGCGTGCGCCACCACGCCCTGCACATAAAAATATTTTTTAAAGCAATGATGTAAATACAGTACTTATAAAATAAAAGAAATACAAATTTTTCATTAAGGTTCTTTTGCTGGGCGTGGTGGCACATGCTTGTAATCCCAAGCACTCAGGAAGCAGAGGCAGGCAGATCTTTGTGAGTTCAAGGCCAGCCTGGTCTACAGAGCGAATTCCAGGTCAGCTGGAGCTCCAGGGAGACCCTGACTCAAAAAGACCAAAAAATAATTAAAAGAAAAAAGTCCCTTTTAGCTGGTCGTGGTAGCACACACCTTTAATCCCAGCACTCTGGAGGAAGATGCAGAGAGGCAGGCAGCTCTCTTCAGATTGAAGCCAGCCTAGTCTACATAGCAAATTCAAGATCAGCTGGTTCTACAGGGAAGGCCCTGCCTCAAAAAAAAAAAAAAAGAAAGAAAAGAAAACTGACAAATTTAATATAAAATTTTAGGAACACATCTGAAATTATGTGACCTCATTTTTTTACTGTTTTTTTTTTTTAAAGATAGCCTGCCTATATTTTATATTGAGACCCTAGTCTCAATATACTGATACTAGTCTCTGTATTTAAAATTTTTTTCCTGCCTACAAACTAAGTATAAGAGGGATTTTTTTCTTTAGTCTTTTTTTTTATTTTTTAAATTTTATTATGTGTATGAATGTACTGTCAGCATGTAGGTTGTGCAATGCCAGGGAGATCAGAAAAGGGTATCGGGCTGGGCGTGGTGGCGCACGCCTTTAGTCCTAGCACTTGGGAGGCAGAGGCAGGCAGATCTTTGTGAGTTCAAGGCCTGCCTGGTCTACAGAGCGAATTCCAGGACAGCTGGGGCTACAGGGAGACCCTGTCTCAAAAAGACCAAAAAAAATAAATAAATAAATAAAATAAAATAAAGAAGAGGGTATCGGATTCCCCTGGAGCTGGAGTTAAAGACGGTTCTCAGGTTCTCAGCCACCATGTGGGTGCTGGGGATCGAACCTGGGTCCTCTTAACCTCTAGGCCATCTCTCCAGCCCTTTTCTTTAGTTTTCTGAAGTATGCCATCTCTGATTAATGCCACCCCAGAGAAATTTCCGGAGTTTTAGCTGCCTATCTTCAGCTTTATAGGCTTAGGAAATTAAGTCAGAATCTGGATAATTAGATAACTTAAGAAAAATCAAAGATATCAAGTTACAAGTTAGAATGCTAATTTAACGAGCCAGAAAAGACCAGAAGAAAAAGAAAAAATAATGAAACAACTTGCACAAGCTAATTAGTGGAACTGAGATTCTTCTGAGCTTGCCTTTTTTTTTTTCTTTTTTTTTTGGGGGGGGTCTTTTGAGACTATTCCTGTAGCCCCAGCTGGCCTGGAACTAGCAATGTAGAGCAGGCTGGCCTTGAACTCACAGAGATCACCCTGCCTCTGGTTCTAGAGTGTTGGGATTAAAGGTGTGCACCATCAGCCCAGCTTATTTTTTTTTATTTTATTTATTTTTTATGTGTATGAATGTACTGTCTGCATGTAGGGCTGTGCACCCGTGTCGTTCAATGCCACGGAGATCAGAAGAGGGTTTCGAATTCCCCTGGAACTGGAGATAAAGACAGTTCTCAGCCGCCATGTGGGTGCTGGGGATCAAACCCAGGTCCTCTGCAAGAGCAGTCGGCGCTCTTAACCGCTAGGCCATCTCTCTAACCCCCCCAGCTTTTTTTTTTTTTTATATGGGTTGGGGTATGCTCTGTCAGAGAACAATTTTCAGAATTTGGTCCTCTCCTCCCAATTTATAGTTCCTGGGAATCCAACTCAGGTTGTCAGGCCCTTTTTTTTTTTTTTTTTGATCGATAAGCGGCTTCAAACTCCCCTCACATACTTAGAAGGACTATATCTTGAATTCTTACCCTAAACCTCCATCTACATAGCTAGTACTTTCACTTAACTTTATGTAATAATGCTAAATCTGTAGTAAGGTTGAATTTTTAGGATGTGCTACATGCTGCAAGACAACCTTCTGATCCTTCTGCCTTCCTCTCAGAGGCTGATGACATCAAGTGCCCAAAAAGCATGCAGTTTGCCAGGCGTGGTGGCGCACGCCTTTAATCCTAGCACTTGGGAGGCAGAGGCAGGTGGATCTTGTGAGTTCAAGGCCAGCTGGCTAAAGAGTGAGTTCAGACAGCTGGGGGCTTAATCAGGGAGAACCCTGTCATCAGAAAGTTTAAAAAAAAAAAAAAAAAAAGGCAAACTGGTTTAATATATGCTGGGGATAAGCTGAAGACCTTGGAGGCAGAGTGCAGGTTGATTTCTGTGAGTTCAATGTGGCCCCAGCGCCTGTGTCTCTAGCTATGCTGAGTAACTGGCCATGGCTCACAGCTGAGTATGACCCCTGTTCAAAACAAAATGTTTATTATGTGTATGCCTAAGTATACACTCAGGTGTACCATGCGTATGTACAGGCCAGGGGAGTGTGTCAGATCCCCTGGAACTGTAACTGCAGGTAGATGTGAACTGCCTGAAGTGGGTGCTGGAAACTTCCAGTGCTGCCCCCCTAAGGGCAATAAGTCCTCTTAACTGCTGAGCCATCTCTCCAGCCCCTTGAAGCAGACCGAGTCATTAATAGCTGGCTTCTGAGGAAGTCCTTGAAGAACTCAGAGCATTCCTCTAGATTTGTTTATGTGCCTTACTCTTTTCTTTAAAAAGTCTTCATTCATCCCTAGTGGGGTGGCGCACACCTTTACATCCTAGCAGCTCTGGTGGCAGGGCAGGGCTGGATCTCTGTTGAGTTCAAGGCCAGCTGGTCTACAGAGTGAGGTTCCCGGACAGTGGGGGCTGCAGGGAGACCTGTCCTCAAAAATAGCCAAAAAAAAAAAAAAAAAAAACTTCTTCAATTTATAGTGTCACAAAACATCATTGAGCTCAGAATATAACAAGTTCGCCAATTCTGTGTGGGAGTTTTATGGTGAACTCATTCTCTCTGTTCATGATGCTGTTCTCTCTTCTGCTTTTCATCCACTTTACTAAAAGGTAATGACTTCTAAGAAATGAAAACTAGGGGCTGGAAGAGATGGCGTCAAGGTTAAGAGCACTGAATGGATCTTTGCAGAGGACGTGGGGTTCAAATATCCCAGCACCGCATGTGTGCTAAGAACCAATCTAGGCCTGGCTGATCACGCTTTAATAACCGCACATTCAAGGGCAGAGCAGGCAGATCTCTGTGAGTTTCAGGTCAAGCCTGGTCTATCAGAGCAAGCTCCACCGGCAAGCTTGGGGACAAGGAAGACCTTTCGATTTCCAAAAAAAAACCCCCACCAAAAACAAATTGAAAACTAGCTCGTAATGAGGAAAACAAAAAAGGAACTTTGCTTTAATCTAGTGGGATAGCAGCCATATTGCGAATACTGTGTAACAACATCACTCATAGTTAAAATCGATATTCTCAGCTCAGGGCTGGGAGAGAGGCTCAGTGGTTAAGAGCCACTGACTACTCTTTCTAGATCAGCGACATGTCATATTGTCACAGCACCCACATGGCAGCTAAGAACCATCCTTAGGCTTGGAGCGTGGTGGCACCGCTGGCCTTTAATCCCAGCATTCCAGGGGTGCTAGGCGGTATTCTTTGTGAGTTTCAAAGCCAGCCTGGGTCTTACTAGCAAAGCTCCCAGGCCAGCTAGGAAAAAAAGGAGACCTTGTCTCAAAAGGCCAAAAAGGGGCTGATGAAGATGGCCTGAGGGTTAAAGCACCGACCGCTCTTACTAGAAAGGCCCGGTTTTGAGTCCTTCTAACACCCCCATGGCGGGCTGAGAACATCCGTAACTCCAATTCCAGAAACCCAGTTCCTAGGAAAATCTGACACCCCTCTTCTGACCTCCGGGCATTGGCCACGACATGGGTGCACAAACTGCTACATAACTAGATACGACTTCAGTAATCACAAGAAAAAAAAAAAAGCCCGACCCCCCAAAAAGAAAATTGAAAGAATTAAACAATTCAACAGAGTTGAGGAGAACATGGTCAGACACTTGTACACCATTTCTTTGGATTCATGTATAGGAAGATAATCTAGGACTTGCTGGGCAGGCAGTCTAGTCTAATTACCTATCAGCATATTTTTTTTACTTGGAATTAGTAAATCAATTGTTTGTTTTTGTTTGTTTTGAGTATCAGGTATTTCCCTGTAGTCCCAGCTGGCCTGAAACTTGGTATTTAGACAAGGCTGGCCTTGAAATCAAAGTGCTGGGATTAAAGATGTACACAACCACATTGAAAAGAAACTTGCACATTATCTGAAAACAATTGTTTTATTATATTGTAGAATCCCCTTAAAATAACAAAAAATAAAATTAAAAATGGTAAAGAAGGAATAAAAAAGAATTGTTTTTATAGCCGGTGCATGGTGGCGCACGCCTTTATATCCTAGCACTTTGAGGCAGAGGCAGGTGGATATTGTGAGTTCAAGGCCAGCCTGGTCTAGCAGAAGTGAGTTCCAGGCCAGCTGGGGCTACATGGAGAACCCTGGTCTCGAAAACCAAAAAAAAAAAGAGAAAAAAGAAAAAAGAAAAAAAAAAAAAAAAAACACAAACAAAAAAAAACAAAAAAAAAAAGAACTGCACAGGGGCTGGAGAGATCCCTAGCGGTTAGAGCGCCGACTGCTCTTGCAGAGGAACCACGGGTCAATCCTAGCACCCACATGTTGGTTGAGAACCGTCTGTAACGCCCAATTCCAGGAGACGCCAGTTCCAGGGGGAATCGAGAAATCTCTTCTGACCTCTTGTGGCATTGCACAACAAGGGTTGCACAACCGTACATGCAACCAGTACACTCTACACATACAAAATAAATTAAAAAGAAAAATCTTAAAAAAAAAGACATGCACAATCACACCTGGAGGAATGAGTAAGCGTTTTATCAGAGTAACATAAAGGGCTGGTGAGTTGACTAGCAGATAAAGGTGCTAGCTATGAAGCCTGATGACCTAAAGTTTGATCCCTGAATCTCAGATGGCAGAAGGAGGAAATACCCAACTCCCAACCATTGTCCCCTCTGACCTTCATAGGCATGCTGTGACTTGTGTCCTCAGGCATACACTCACACAATTACCCATAATATATGTAATAAAAAAGCTAGAGCTATTGAGGAAAACACGCATTGTTAACCTCTTGCCCTCATACACCCACACATATATGAACATATATATAATGCTCCAGCTTTAGAACACCTCCCCTCATGGAAAGTCTCTCTGTGATGTATAGCATGTTACTTTTTCTTTGCCTTCTTTTGAGACAGGGCTGTAGACCCAGCTGGCCTACCTAGAACTCCATGTGGACCAGGATGGACTTGAACTTTGATAAACCTTGACTGTGTGCAAAATAAATATTTAAAAAAGATGACCATAGGTAAGAGTAGTATATTGTTTCTAATTTGAACACTACAGAATGTGTACATGTATGAAAACATGATACATAGCCGGGCATGGTGGCATGCACCTTTAATCCCAGCACTTGGGAGGTAGAAGTAGGTGGATCTCTGTGAGTTCAAGGCAAGCCGGGTCTACAACCGAGGTCCAGGACAGCTGGTACTAAAAGTGAGACCCTGCCTCAAAAGAAAGAAAGAAAGAAAGAAGGAAAGAAAGAAAGAAAGAAATAAAAAAGAAGAGAAAGAAAGAAAAAGAGAGAGAGAGAGGAGAGAGAAGAGAGATAAAGAAGACAGGAAATAAAGAAGGAAAAAGAAAGGAAGAGAAAGAAAGATATAAGAAAGCAAGAAAGAAAGAAAGAAAGACAGAAAGAAAAAGAACGAAGAGAAAGAAAGAAAAGAAAGAAAGATAGAGAAAACATGATATCTTAGAACAGTGAAGAGCCTGGTGTATTGGTACATGGTTGTAATCCCTTGGGAGGTATAATCACTTGGGAGGTGGAAACTAGAGAATCAGAAGTTCTAGAGGCAGAAGCAGGGGTTTCAGAAATTCAAGGTCATCCTTAGCCTGAGCCAGTCCTGGCCAACCTGACATATATGGGACTTGTCTCAAAACAATAAAATCTTTAAAAAAATGAAAATCAAAATAGCAGGGCATGGTGGCGCAGGCCTTTAATCCTAGCACTTGGGAGGCAGAGGCAAGGTTGGATCGCTTTGAGTTCAAGGCTAAGCCCGGTCTACAGAGCGATTCCAGGACGAGCTGGGGCTACAGGGAGACATGTCTTGAAAAGACCAAACAAAAAAAGAAAAAAAAAAAAAAATAGGTGATGGCCACCTGTATACACGAAACTTTTTCATCATGTCATTAAGACAACACAAATGTCTTTATTATTCTTACCTAGTTTGTTTTTAATGCTCTTGAATTTTGAGGTATATACCAGAATACACAGTTAATGCCATTTCACTGCTTCTCAATAACAGATTTTAGAAGGCAGATTGCACATAGTGTAACACAGTGATTAAAAATGATCAGCCCAAGGTGGCTGAGAGATGCCTCAGCAATTGAGAACACTGATTGCTCTTGCAAGGGTCCCAGGTTCGATTTCCCAGCACCACATTGTAGCTAAGAACCATTTTTAACCCTATGCCGGGGCGTGGTGGTACACGCCTTAATCCTAGCACGTGGGAGGCAGGGCAGGCGGAATCTTTGTGAGTTTCAAGCCAGCCTGGTCTACAGAGTGAGTTCCAGACAGCTGGGACTACAGGGAGACCCTGGTCCTTGGAAAGACCAAAAAAAAAAAAAAAAAAGAACCATGGTTAACTCAGGTCCAGGGGAATCCCATGCCCGCTTCTGACCTCCGAGGCTTCCACACACATGTACACCCACCTACAGACAGACAAGACACGCAATACACTCATAATGCATAAAAAATAATGAAAAAATAGAGCAGCCTGGACATGGTGGCAACATGCCTTTAATCCAACACTTGGGAGGCCAGAAGTAGGGCAGATCTCTGTGGGTTCAAGGACTGGCCTGTGTCTAACTGAATGAAGCCCAGGCCAGTTGGGACTAAGAGAGACCCTGTTTCAAAAAAAAAAATAAGGGGCTGGAAGATAGCCTAGCGGTTAAGAGCGCCGACTGCCTCTTACAGAGGACGCCGGGTTCGATCCCCAGCACCACATGGCGGCTAAGAAACGTCCAAAACTCCAATTCCAGGAGACTCCTGCCAGGGGAATCCGATTACCCTCTTCTGACCTCCGCGGGCGTTGCACGACACGGGTGCAACAAATTGCATGCAGAAGTACACTCATACACCTACAGAAATAAATAAATTCATAAAAAAAAATTTAAAAACACTAAAAAATAGCAAGTAATAGTGGCAACACCTTTAATCCCAGCAACATTGGGCGGGCAGAGGCAGACATTTTTCTGTGAGTTCCAGGCCAGCTGGGGACAGGGCCGGCCCTGTCCCGCAAAAAGACCTCCCCGCCCACTCCTGCTGGGTGTGGTGGCACTGCTTTACTCCCAGCACTCAGGAGGGCAGGAGGTAGGCAGCGGCAGGCAGAGGCGGGTGGGATCTTTGTTTTTTTTAAGCCAGCCTGGTAAACAGAGTGGAGCTCCAGCCAGCTTGGGACTAAAGGAAGACCCTGGTCTGAAAAATTCCCAAAAAAAAAAAAAAAAAAAAAAAAAAAAAAAAAGAACACCCCCCCAACCCCCCTAAAAAATGAATCAAATTAATTAATTATGTTTAAGGGATTCTACAGATACAATGACAAAGTTGTTTGCAAATAGCATTTGACATCACTCATGTCATACAATCAGGTAATAGGTGCATTTTGCAAGTATATATGTCCAAATTTTGAACAACCAAGGTTCCCATAGACCAGTTGGAGAAGCTTGTGAGCACAGACAAGTTGATCAATCAGGAGTCCAGAAGAAGTATTATTTTCAAGTGAACTATAAAAAGAGATCAAAACTGAACAGCTTTGCTTAAAGATGAGTTAGTTTGCACAGCCCACCATATTGCAGTTCTATTTTCTCCCTGGGTAGCTTCCTGAAACTGTAGTTTCCAAGAAAACAGCCCAGTTACCTGTGTTATACAGGGAAACATAGGGGCTTTTGTGAGCCCCTCGTAATGGGGGAATTTGGGTTTTTGTTTTACTTTGCTTTGCTTTTGAGAGAGTCTTATGTAACTGAGGCTGGGCTTGAACACCTGATCCTCCTGATATGTCCTCAAGGCTGGAATCCAGGCATGTTGGCACCACTCCTGACTTGGTAACTAGGTTTAAATTCCAGCTTTTCTCTTTACAAGTTTTAGAGAGGCAAGATGGTTACTTAATCTAAGTTTTCTTACAGTGTGTAAAGCAGCATTAAGAATTAGTATCATTACGGGCCACATGTGGACATGAGTGCCTTTACTCCCCAACACTTGGGGGCGGAGTCAGATGGATCCTTTGAGTTCCAGACCAGCCGGGTTAGCCATAATGAGCTCAGGTCCTGGAGTACCAGGGAAACCCTGTCCAAAACGAACCAAGGAACGAAATGAAAATAGAATACTATCGTCCGCGGCGTCGGTGCGGCCATTGCCTTTAATCCTAGCACTTGCGGAGTCCAAGGCAGCGGATCTTTGTTGAGTCAAGCCAGCCTGGTCTACGCGTTGTTCCAAGACAGTCTGGGGCTACTAGCGGAGACCCTGTCCTTGAAAAACCAAAAATCAAAATAAAAAAAAGAATACCTGATCATTAGGTGTTTCATGACTGCTATAGGAATGGCATATTCAATAAATATCAGTTCAACGACTTTTTTTTTTTTTTTGAATTTTGAGACAGGGTCCCCTTAGTCCAAGCTGGCCTGGGAGCTTGCTCTGCGTAGACCAGGAGGGCTTGAACTCAGACATGCTGCTCTGCCTCTGCCTCTAAGAATGATTAAATGGCCATGTGCACACTCTTTATTTTAGTTATTTTTTATTTTGTTTAATGTGTCATATGAGTTGTACTGTCTGCATGTTAGGTTGGTGCAACCCATGTATGTGCAATGCCTGTGGAGGTCAGAAGTTGTGGTGCGATAACCCTGGATACTGGAGTATAAAGATGGTTCTCGTAGCTGCCATGGTGGGTGCTGTGAATTTCAACCTTAGGTGCCATCTCTGCGTAAGAGTGTCGGTGCTCTTAAACCGCTGAAGCCATTCTCTCCAGTCCCCTTTTTTTAATTTTTTAATTTCGAGTTTTTGTAATGTGTCATAACTGTACTGTCGCATGCTAGGTTGTGCCACCCATGTCGCTGCAATGGCCCTCAGAGCGTCAGCAGAAGAGGGTGTCGGGATTTCCCCTGGAACTGGAGTTAGAAGCAGGTTCTAGCCATCATGTGAGTGTGCTGGGGATCGATCTGTTCCTTCTGCAATGCAGCGCTTTTCGAACGTTCTCTATGGCTGAGGCCATCTCTCCACGCCTCTACCAGTCGCGTCTTTTTAGTTATTCTTTGAGAAAGTGGTTCCCCTGTGAGTCCCAGTCTGGCCTTGTAAACTCACGATCGCGCTTCCTCTGCCTCTCAAGTTCATGGGATTCAAGGTACACAACCACCATGCCTGGCTATCACTCCTTAAGACATAAAAAACTTCTCATAGTTTTAAAAAAAGGGCACAATAGACGTCAAACATAGGCCTCTCAAAATTCAAATTTAGACTATTTCCAATTTGCTCAGCGTTGGTTTGTTTTCCCTCTGTGTTATCTGAGTTGTTCAAGTTTCTTCTGTGTCCCTATGGGTTCTAACTATGGCTTTACGACCATTTCTTTATTATATGTCGTACACTCCAGATTACACCCCCAACCCCACAAGTGCGTGTCATTAAGAAAACCCCACAAGCACACTAGCAAATGTTCTTGTCATACCTATTCCTAGACAGAACTAAAATGCATGTAAAAATTTTGGTTTATACGTTTAAAGTGTGAGTGGAAACTGTTCCTTCACACTAGCCATCTATTAGGCAGCGCATTTCGGTACTTTTTCCTGGTAGGCATTTTGTTTTGGTTTTGAGTTGGATTATCTTTTTTCTCAGAATTTACAGTTTACTCAAAGCATAATAACTATGGCATTTTATTGTAGTTATTTATTTATGTTTTGGTCTTTCTAGAAAGGGTCTCCCTGTAGCCCCAGACGTGTTTGCGGAACTTAACTCTGTAGACCAGGCTGGCCTTATAACTCCACAAAAAATCTGACCTGCAATCTGCTCATGGAGTGCCTGAGTATCAGGGTACTGTGCCACTCACAACGCTGCTAAAGTTAATTTTATTTCTTATCATTTATTTATTTATTTTTTTGTCTTTTCAACAGGGTAGTCCCGGTAGCCCCAGCTGTCATGAAACTCTCGTCTCTCTGTAGGACAAGCTGGCCCTTAACTCACCAAAGATCCACCTGCCTCTGCCTCCTCCCAATTGCTNCAGATGGATCTCCTTGAGTTCCAGACTAGCCTGGTTTATGCCATCAAGTGAGCTCCAGGTCATCTGGATGGTTACCAGGGAAACCCTGTCTCAAAACGAACCATTAGGAACGAGAATGAAAATAGAATTATCCTATCGTCCGCGGGCGTCGGGGCGGCGCATTCGCCTTTAATTCCTAGCACTTGCGGAGTCCAGGAGGCATGCGGATCTTTGTGAGTCAACGCCAGCCTGGTCTACGCGTTGTTCCAAGACAGTCTGGGGCTACAGCGGAGACCCTGTCTTGAAAAACCAAATAATCAAAATAAGAAAAAAAATACCTGATCATTCAGGTGTTTATGACTCTGCTATAGGATTGGATATCTCACATAAATATCAGTTCAACTTACTTTTTCTTTTTTTTGAATTTTGAGACAGGGTCCCTTGAGTCCAAGCTGGCCTGGAGCTTGCTCTTGCGTAGACCAGGAGGGCTCTGAACTCCAGACCATCTGCTCTGCCTCTGCCTCCAAGAATGGAGTAAGGTCCTGTCCACACCTGGTCTTTCATTTTAGTTATATTTTATCTTTTTTAATGTGTATTGAGTGTACTGTCTGCATGTGTAAGTTGGTGCAACCATGTATGTGTCAATTGCCTGTGGAGGTCAGTAAAGGTGTGGTGCGATAACCCTTGGATACTGGAGTATAAACGATGGTTTCTTTAGCTGCCATGTGGGTGCTGGTGGAATTTCAACCTGACGTCCATCTCTGCAAGAGATGTCTGCTCTCTTAACCGCTGAGCCATTCTCTCCAGTCCCCCTTTTTTAATTTTTTAATCTTCGATTTTTTAATGTGTCATTGAACTTACTGTCTGCATGTAGGTTGTGCGACATCCCATAGTCGTGCAATGGCCTCAGAGAGTCAGACGAAGAGGGTTCGGGATTCCCCTGGACTGGAGTTAGAAGACGTGTTTAGCCATCATGTGGTGTTGCTGGGGATCGTGACTGGGTTCCTTCTGTCAATAGCGTTCGCAACGCCTCTTTAATTGGCTAGGCCATCTCTCCAGCGCCTTCCCAGGTCCAGTCTTTTTAGTTATTCTTTGAGAAAGTGTTCCCATGTGAGTCCCAGCTGGCCTGTAAACTCACGCATCCGCTTCCCTCTGCCTCTCAAGTTCATGGGATTCAAGACACAACCACCATGCCTGGCTATCACTCCTTAAGACATAAAAAACTTCTCATAGTTTTAAAAAAAGGGCACAATAGACGTCAAACATAGGCCTCTCAAAATTCAAATTTTACGACTATTTCCAATTTGGCTCAGCGTTGGTTTGTTTCCCTGCTGGTTATCTAGTGTCAAGTTTCTTCTTGTCCCATGGGTTCTAACTATGGCTTACACCTATTCTTATATTATTGTCGTTACACTCCAGATTTACACCCCCAACCCCACAAGTGCGTGTCATTAAGAAAACCCCACATGACACACTAGCAAATTCTTCATACCTATTTCCTAGACAGAACTAAAATGCATGTAAAAACTTTTGGTTTATACGTTTAAATGTGAGTGGAAACTGTTCCTTCACACTACCATCTATTAGGCAGCGTCATTTGGTACTTGTTTCCTTGTAGGCATTTTGTTTTGTTTTGAAGTTGGATTATCTTTTTCTCAGAATTTACAGTTTACTCAAAGCATAATAACTATGGCATTTTATTGTAGTTATTTATTTATTTTTTGGTCTTTCAAGAACAGGGTCTCCCTGTTAGCCCCAGCGTGTTTGCGGAACTACTGCTGTAGACCAGGTCTGGCCTTGAAACTCACAAAAAATCACCTTGCAAATCTGCTATGGAGTGCGCTGAGATTCGGGTATTGCCACCACAACCTGCTAAAGTTTAATTTTTATTTCTTATCATTTATTTATTTATTTTTTTGGTCTTTTCGAGACAGGTGTCCCTGTATGCCCCAGCTTCATGAATACTCTTCTCTCTGTAGAACAGCTGGCCTTAAACTACAAAAGATCCCCTGCCTCTGTCCTCCCAAGTCCTGCTAGGACTAATAGCTGCGCCCACTCGATCGCCCGGCTTGAAAGTTGTATATTTTTAAAAGCCTCTTACTTTGTATGTTAGGGTAGTGTTTGAACACTGGCTGTGCTGGTATTTGAACACTGGCTCGTGTTCGTTACAGTAAGACCCAACGGTGTTTCAAATACCCAGCACTTAAACATGGGCCAGCTTAACAGGCTGTCTGTAACTCATTGTCCAGGGCTCTTGGACCCCTCTGTCTGTCCTCCATGACAGGTCACTATTATAAGATCATGGTTATCACCTTAATCATACTACTGAATGCTACGACGCATCACTATAAAAAGATATTTGGCTGGGCAAATGCACTCGATTTTGCATATAGTTTGGTCACCTGGCTAATCTTTACTACTGTTTCTTTGACCCATTAAGATGGATGGGCACAACATCTCTCTTATTAAGATTTGGTAGTTTTTATCGATAGGATGGTTATGAGGTCTATGGGTCTTCTCGGGATGGACTGTCTAGCTATCTAGAATCTCGGAGCAACATGGCTAAGTGAGATGCTTTCAGGAGATAATACATATAGTGCGCTGATTCATGCGGGCTCGGCGTGTGGTGGCCGCACAGCCTATTAATTCCTAGCACTTGGGATTGGCAGAGGCAGGCGGATCTTTGTGAGTTCAAGGCCAGCCTGGTCTACAGAGTGAGGTTCCAGTGAGCAGCTGGGGCTACAGGGAGACCTGTCTCAAAAAGACCATTAAAAAAAAAAGAAAATAAAATGCAGGAAAAACAGAAATTGAAAAAAAAAAAAAAAACACTGCTTGCCTTGTACTCCAGGCCCTGGTCGCGTGGCATACGCCTTTTAATCCCAGCACTTGGAGGACAGAGGCAGTGGGGATCACTGTCGAGTTCTCAAGGTCATCCTTGCTCCTACCATATGGAAGTTCTCAGGACAGCTGAGCTTACAGTGCGAGACTCCTGTTTCAATAACAGAACCAATATCTATCTGTCTATCTATCTATCATCTATCTATCTATAAAATCTTTTTTTTTTTGAGACAGGGTCTCCCTGTAGCTCCAGCTATCCTGGAACTCACTGTATAGACCAGGCTGGCCTTGAACTCACAGAGATACACCTGCCCAAGGCGTGCGCCACTACACCCTGCACAATCCTATATTTGAGGAAAAAACAAGAGAGAAAGACATACTAAGGTAGAGACAAGAGTGGTACATGCCTGTAATACCAGCACTTGGGGGTCAGAGCCAGCAGGATTGGCACAAGTTCAAAGCTAGCTCAGTCTCCATAGCAAGTTCCAGGCCAGCCAGGGGTCCATTATGAGAACTTTTTTTTTTTTTTTGGTCTTTTTGAGACAGGGTCTCCTTGAAGCCCCAGCTGTCCTGGAACTCACTCTGTAGACCAGGCTGGCCTTGAACTCACAGAGATCTGCCTGCCTCTGCCTCCCAAGTGCTAGGATTAAAGGCATGTGCCACCAAGCCCGGCCATGAACCTTTTTCATGAACTTGAAGTTCAGACAAAATTCTATGAATTTATCATTTTATTTATTTATTTATTTATTTATTTATTTATTTATTTATTTATTTTTCTCTTTTCGAGACAGGGTCTCCCTGTAGCCCCAGCTGTCCTTGAACTCGCTGTGTAGACCAGGCTGGCCTTGAACTCACAGACATCTGCCTGCCTCTGCCTCCCAAGTGTTATGATCAAAGGCCTGCACCACCATGCCTGGCAAATTTATCATTTTAAAAACTCAACTCTCTCTAACCTGAAAATATCTCTCAATCTTTTGAGACAGAATGAGTTTTCCATAATGCATATGCTGTCTCATCTCTCCATTATCTACTAGTAAAGGCTGGAAATGTGTCCAATGTAATTTGTGTATATTTAAAATCAATGGCCAGGTGTGGAGGTACATGCCTTTAATCCCAGCCCTCGGAGGCAGAGGCTGGTGGGTCTCTGTGACTTCAAGGCCAAGGCCAGCCTGGTCTACATAGTGAGTTCCAGACCAGCTGGAGATACAAGGAAAACCATTTCAAAAAGACCTATGGATCCGGGCATGGTGGCACATGCCTATTGAACTAATTGACAAAAAGAATGAGCACATGGACATAAAGTTATTTCAGACACTGCTTAATGGAATTCTTAGCTCACCTCTAGGTAAAGATTTTTTTTTGTATCTTTGAGACAGGGTCTCAGAGATCAGTGCTCTTATCCGCTAGGCTATCTCTCCAGCCCCTTTTTTACAGGGTCTCCCTGTAGCCTCAGCTGTCCTGGAACTCACTCTGTAGACCAGGCTGGCCTTGAAGTCACAAAGATCTGCCTGCCTCTGCCTCCAGAGTGCTGGGATTAAAGGTGTGCACCACCATGCCTGGCGAGAACTCTTTTAATATTTTATTATTTTTATTTTATGTGTACAAGGGTATTTGCTTGCATGTAGGTAGGTGTGCCTGAGAAGAGGATGTCTGATTGCCTGGAACTGGAGTTACAGATGGTTGCTAGCCATCAGGTAGGTGCTGGGAATTGAACGTGGGTCCTCTGCAAGAGCAATCAGTCCTCTTAACAGCTGAGCCATCACTCCAGCCCCAATTTTAAGTAATTTTATATTTTATTGCCACTTTATTTTTTCTTTGACTTTTTTGAGACAGGGTCTCCGTTTAGTCCCAGCTGGCCTGGAGCTTGCTATGTAGACCATGCAGGCCCTGAACTCACAGAGCACTGCCTGCCTCCTGAGTGCTGGGATTAAAGGCATGTGCCACCATGCCTGGCCTAAGATGGTTCTTAGCCCCCATGTGGGTGCTGGGACTCAAATCTGGGTCCTCTGCAAGAGCAGTCAGTCCTCTTAACCTCTGAGCCATCTCTCCAGCCCCAATATTGCCACATTTTAAATTTAAACAAAAGGTACCGACAAGATGCCTCAGCAGGTAAGGTTCCTCCCAAGCCTAGCAACTTGAATTCAGTCACTGAAACCTTCATACATCCTGTGACACACACACACACACACACACACACACACACACATACACACACACACAGTCTTTCTCTGACTGGCTGAAAAAAATATAAATATAATTATATATAAATATATATCAGCCAGTCCCCCTGCCTCAGCCTCTCAAGTACTAAGACATACTACAGGACTGCATTATCAGGACTGGCTAACTGCTATGTATTTTATTATTTCAAGTTATGTTTCATATTCTTCCTCTTGAAGGGTAGGTGCTAGTGATTGAATCCAGGGCCATGAACATACTAAGCATACTCTCTCTACCACTGAATTACACTCCCTGCCTCTCATAATTTCCATCATATTTCATGTATCCATATCTACAAATACACTCTATAAACAGCAGCACCCACATTAACATTCCTGCATTTCCCATATGTTGATAACTTTAAAAAATGTCTTTGTTAGTTCTATCTCAAATATTGGTACATAATTGAATAAACCAGTAATTTATTGCAAGAATGTACAATTCTCTTCTAAATCTTAAAATCTGTACTTGTGCCCAGTGTGGTGGCACACGCCTTTAATCCAGCACTCCTGAGGCAGAAGCAGGCAATCTCTGTGAGTTCAAGACCAGCCTGGTCTACATAGCTAGTTACAGGCCAGCTGGGAGTACCAGAAAACCCTTTCTCAAAGTGACCAAAACAAAGCCAGGCATGGTGTGGCATGCCTTTAATTCCAGCACTCTGGAGACAGAGGCAGGTGGATCTCTGTGAGTTCAAGGCCAGCCTTGAACTCAAGGTCTACTTAGTGAGTTCCAGGACAGCTGGAACTATAGGGAGTCCCTGTCTCAAAAAGGACAAAAAAAAGTCTGTATTTGTGTGTGTGTGTAGGTATGTAGAGAGCTGTATTTTTTTATAACATTTAAAAAAATTTTTAATTAATTTTTATTTCTGTATGTGTATGAATGTACTGTCTGCATGCCAGTTTGTGCACCCGTGACGTGCAAGGCCGCGGAGGTCAGAAGAGGGTGTCGGATTCCCCTGGAACTGGAGTTCTCCTGGAATTGGAATTTCAGACGGTTCTGGGCCGCTATGTGGGTGCTGGGGATCAAACCCCGGTCCTCTGTAAGAGGAGTCGGCGCTCTTAACTGCTAGGCCATCTCTCCAGCCCCCAAGAGCTGCATTTTTTACAGAAGCGCATGTGTGTGGGGGTGTACATGAACATCCATTCAAGTACCTGACAAGGCCACAAGTCAATCTTGGGTGTCCTTCCTCAATCCACCTTGTTTTNGACTTTAGTTCTACAGTTGGCATGGGCCCTGGGAGACCGCAGGCTGGTGGTCTGTACATGCCTGCCTGAATTTTGTCATACAAAATTAAAAGAGGACATGGATGGGAAGTTCCTAACCCTAGCCGAGGCCACCCTTCAGGCCTGGCAATCTGCCACTTCCCTGGGAGCCCCTTTCTTTCCAGAGAGTGCTGGCCTGGAAACCTTGCCCGAGGTCTTCTGTGTGGTTGGCTCTGTGCTATCATTCCTGGGAGTTCAGCTTGTGGTCTGAGCATGTTTTCCATCAGATTTATCTTTGTGAAGAGTTAGAGGCTGGGAGCTGGGGGTGTGGAATAGAAAACTAAGAAATTCTGATGTTCTTTCAGAAGTGAGCTTGGTGAGATCTCTGGGGAGATAGTACACAAGTCATGAGTTTGTCAATAGGCCCTGTGTGCCACAGAGTTTCTTGCTCCATGTACAAGTTTGTAATGATATTTGCACATTGTTCTTCTCATAGTGCCTTATATTTGGGGGGGTAAGAAGCAGACTCAGATTGCTGGATCATGTAAGATATAAGAATGGTTGTGGTCTTGCAATGGCCTGCATAAGAGAGCGGTGACTTAGCATATTTGGAATAAGGAAAAAAAAGAAAAAGAAGTGATTCAGAGATTTCTATCCAGGGAAGACTCAAGAGACCTGGGAGTGGTGCTCACATGTATTAGCAAGTGAAGCTTGGAAACTGATTCTTACTATTTGTTGAGGAAGAGTAATCATTGATTTGGGTCATCACTTTTCTCCTGGTTTTGTTTAAGAAGGCACCATTCTTTCTTTCTTTCTTTCTTTTTTTTTTGTCTTTTTGAGACAGGGTCCCCCTGTAGCCCCAGCTGTCCTGGCACTCACTCTGTAGACCAGGCTGGCCTTGAACTCACAGAGATCTGCCTGCCTCTGCCTCCGGAGTGCTGGGATTAAAGGCATGTGCCACCACAACCAGCCTAAAATCTTGTTTCTAAACTGAAAGAGCCACCTGACTATCACACTGAATAAGAAGATGCACATAAATGCACATTGTATATTTTCAGAATACCAAAAATAGAAGATCCTCAAAGCTCCCAGAAATAATAATGGGAACAGGGTCATACACACATGTATTTTTTTTTTCTGGTCTTTTCAATGTGCTCACACTCCTGCCGCGATATTTTCTGTCATGCTGAACTGGACCCTTGAACTACAAGACACACACACACAAAAAAAAACTTTCTCTCTTATTTGGTTTTTTTTTGCGGGGGGGGGGTTGGTCTTTTCGAGACAGGGTCTCCCTGTAGCCCCAGCTGTCCTGGCACTCACTCTGTAGACCAGGCTGGCCTTGAACTCACTAAGATCCATCTGCGTCTGCCTCCCAAGTGCTAGGATTAAAGGTGTACATCACAATGCTGGCTGAAAGTATTTCTACATATGAATAAAAAAAAGAATTTTAAACTAGGCGTGGTGGCACACCTTTCTTTAGTCCCAGCACTGGGAAGGCAGAGGCAGGTGGATCTCTATGAGTTCAAGGCCAGCCTGGTCTACATAGTCAATTCCAATCCAGCTGGGGCTACAGGGAGACCTCCCCCCAAAAAAGAATTTTATTAAATTTCTCAGAAATACCAGAAAGTGGATACAATTCATAGTTCTATGGGAAAATGATTTCCAATTTAGCATTATATACCCTGACATAATATCACATTCATCAAGTGAGGAGTTCAAATAAAGGTATTTTGAGACAATTAAGATCTCAAAATGTTACCACTTTACACCCTTTTCAGAAAATTAGTGGAAGATGTTCTCTACCAAAATAAGAGAGAAAAATAAACATGGAATCTAGGACAAGAAACTCACACAAGAAGTCCCAGGATGATGATGAATAGAAATCCCAGAACAATAGCTGTGCAGTTGGCTTAGTATTCAATAGTTAGGTTGGACTAAAAAGGGCACTTCTGGGAATCAACAACAAATACATAGCTTGATCAGGTTGAATGGAGAATTACTATTCTGGCAGAGCATTTGGAAGGGAAACTAGTATGTGCATAGAGAGCTTAATAAACCAAACCTTAAGACAATAATCGACCCAGGGGGAGCTGGAGAGATAGCCTAGCAGTTGGTTAAGAGCACAGACTGCTCTTGCAGAGGACCAGGGTTCGATCCCCAGCACCCACATGGCGGCTGAGAACCGTGTTTAACTCCAGTTCCAGGGGAATCCGACGCCCTCTTCTGACCTCTGCGGCATTGCACGAAGTGCACAAACCTACATGCACACAGTACACTCATACACACACATAAAAAATAAAATTAAAAAAAATAGGCTAATTAAGAAAATAAAGCCTGGGGCTGGAGAGATGGCCTAGGGGCTGGAGAGATGGCCTAGCGGTTAAGAGTGCCGACCGCTCTTGCAGAGGACCCGGGTTCGATCCCCAGCACCCACATGGCGGCTGAGAACCGTCTGAAACTCCAATTCCAGGAGAACTCCAGTTCCAGGGGAATCCGACACCCTCTTCTGACCTCCGCGGCATTGCACGACACGGGTGCACAAACTTGCATGCAGACAGTACATTCATACACATACGGAAATAAATAAAAAATAAAAAAGAAATTAAAAAAAAAATAAAAATAAAGCCAGCCAGGCGTGGTGGCACACGCCATTTGGGAGGCAGAGGCAGGCGGATCTTTGTGAGTTCAAGGCCAGCCTGGTCTACAGAGTGAGTGCCAGGACAGCTGGGGCTACAGGGAGACACTGTCTGGAAAAGACCAAAAAAAAAAAAAAAGAAAGCCACAGTATACAGTCACCCTGAGATGTATTTATTTTTCAACTCATAATAATGTAACCTAAGGGGCTGGAGAGATGGCCTAGCGGTTAAGAGCGTCGACCGCTCTTACAGAGGACCCGGGTTCGATCCCCAGCACCCACATGGCGGCCCAGAACCGACTGAAATTCCAATTCCAGGAGAACTCCAGTTCCAGGGGAATCCGAGATCCTCTTCTGACCTCCGCGGCATTGCACGACAAGGGTGCACAGACTTGCATGCAGACAGTACATTCATACACATACAGAAATAAAATTAATTAAAAAAATAGAGATTATCTAAAAAAAAAAATGTAACCTAAATTTTTATTTAGCCTACATTTATGTTAAGTTTGGGGAAGGCCTGGAGGACAGTTAGGGGCAACTACTGGCAAGATAGCAGTTGATGGGAAACAGACTCCCCCTCCTCCATAAAGGAAAGTTTCTGCAGAGGACCCCTTTAGATAAATGAAAACTTTGAAAGGAAGGCCAGGAGGGGCAGGCGGCGTGGGCGTGGACGAGGTTTTTGGCTTGCTAGTCTGAAGGTCCAGATGCCTTTCCTCCCGCCTGCTAGTTTGGGGACCAAGCGAGGGAGGTGCTATTCGCAGCTCAGAGACCCAAAGGGGCCTCGGACCTGAGATGTCCAGAGGTCCCGAAGCCCTGGTGCCGGCCCAGGGCCACCTGGGCTGCCTCACGTCCCAGTGCGGCCGCAGAGCCACTGCTGACCGCTGGGGTCTTGGTGCGGGGAGGAGTGGGAACGCGGCAGCGGGGCGCAGCTGGAGCGCAGGCTCAAGTCTTCGGTCAGAGCGCCGGCGTCCAGGGCGGGCTGAAACTTCCACTCCGCCGCGCTTCCACCAGGGCGCCTCGGGCCTCCCAGCTGACCTAGAATTCGCCTCCACCCAAGGAGCTGGTTCCCGACCTCACCTGACAACCACCGCGCCCCGCCCACAGGACCGCGCCCGTCGGGGGGTCATCTTCCTGCGTCTCCCCACCCTTCCCTCAGAGCCGCATCTCCCCACCCTCTCCTCAGAGCTGTAAGTCCCCACCCGCCCCGCACAGTAGTATGTCCCCGCCCTCCCTCAGAGCTGCATCTCCCCACCCTCCCCTCAGAGCAGTATCTCCCCGCCCTCCCTTCCGACCTGCATCTCCCCACCTTCCCCTCAAGGCTTCCCTCAAACAGGCATCTCCCCACCCTCCCCTCAACCCTCCCCCCAGACTTGTATCTCCCACCCTCCCCTTAGACCTAGTTCTCCTTGCCTGGACTCTCCTTCGAGCTGGCTCAGGAGCGCTCACTTCTGAGCCTCCTCCCCACTCTCACACCCTGGGTCCCTCTCCCCGCCCAGTCTGGCTCCCTTCCACCCCAGTCGCATCCCAGAAAGGAAGCAGGCCGCTGCCCCCGCGTGGCGTCCTTCCCTCCTCGCTGTGCGCTGGGCGGGTGATCGGGCGCGGGTGGTGGGGGTGGGGCTCAGAGAGGGACTAGGGGAGCGGGGTTCGGTCGCTGGGGTGTAGCGTCCGCAGGGAATGCGGTTTTCTTTAGGAGCTGAGAATGGCTTTGACCTTTTTGTATTTTTGAGGCATGGTCTTCCTTTTTTAGTACCAGCTGTCTTGGAGCTCGCTCTGTAGACCAGGTTGGCCTCTAACTCACAGAGATCCGCCTACCTCTACCTCGCGAGTGCTGGGATTAAAGGCGTGCGCCACCACGCCCGGCGGGCCTTTGACTTTTAAAACTCCTGGAAGAAGCACTTGGGAGGCAGAGGCAGGCGGATCTTTGTGAGTTCAAGGCCAGCTGGGGCTACGGGAAGACCCTGTCTCGAAAAAGACCAAAAAAAAAAAAAACGTATGGAACAAAAAATGTTTAAAAAGAACCGTTAGTCACCTTAGTTTACCCGAAATCCTAGACTTCCCAGCAGGCGTTGCACTTTGGAGCTGGGTTATCTTGGCCAAGTAACTTCATTTACAGCCTGGTTTGATTATCTGCTAAATGAGGGGAGTAATACACTGTGCTTATGAATTGACAAGGTAGGCAAAGCGCTTAGAGATGCCGGTGATGGATGGGAACACACTAGCTGTCCAATGAACCTGATGAATGAAGTTATTCTAAACAAGGCAGTTTGTAGTCCAAAAGCGGCCTCTAGCCCACAATACCTGTGTGCTTAGCGCTAGAGTGGATGCGATCCAATTGGAATGTCGGTTTTTTGAACAAACCAAAGCTCCAAAGGATAGACCAATAATAGAGCTGTTGTGTGAACAACTTGAGGTCTTTTAAAATGTTAATTTGTACCTGGACAGTTCCCAGGTTGTGGAGACCTAGGGTGAGATGGAGAACAAAACAGGACAGAAATTTCCAAAGCTACTTTATTGCAAGTCTTCACAAAAGGTGGTTCTCATATGAAAAATGGATCTCAAGAGTTCCTTTAGGCAGAAACTTCTCTGACAATTAAAAACAACACAATCTAGTAGAAAAGCTGAGGTAATCTGTTATGACATGACGTATCAATGAGAAATTCAGGTAAAGATTACTTTCACCTTAATATCCTGACTAAACCTAAAATGATGATGAAACTGGAATTTGAACTGAAGCTTAAGTCCGAAGCTCTTTCAGTTTTCTTTAGCCGCTATTAAATGTTTTACTTCGATATTAATTACAAAAAGAGTATGCCTTCATTATTTTAGTCATATTGGTTATATGATTCCCAGTGGTAATCAATGTGAATGATTTGGTGAGCAGTCCTCTAAGACTTATCTATTGAATTTTATTACTATTGTCTGTATGCATGATGTATGCCTGGACACACATGTGGAGGTCAGAGGACAACTTTGTGGAGTTGGTTCTTTCCGTCTACCTTTACATGGGTTACTGGAATCAAACTCAGGTGGCTGGACTGAGCAGCAAGTGCCTTTACTCACTAAGCTGTCTTATCAGCCTTTATTTATTTATTTATTTATTTATTTATTATCTATCTCAAATACACATGCATTTGCACACACCTAAATTGGATTATATATTGTTTTGCAATTTGCCTTATAAAATTTTTTTTTTTTGGTCTTTTTGAGACAGGGTCTTCCTGTAGCTCCAGCTATCCTGGAAATCGATATGTAGACCAGGCTGGACTTGGACTCACATAGATCTCCCTGCTTCCACCTTCCAAGTGCTGGGATTGAAGACATGCACCAGGAGAGGCTAAATACACACTTTAAAATTTTTATTTTATTTTATGTGTACAAGTGTACCGTCTGCATGTATGTAAGTGCACCTGTGTACTGCAATGCCTACGGAGGTCAGAAGGTGTTGGATCCCCCAGAACTGGACTTACATACAGTTGTTAGGCATAGTCATGTACCTCTATATATGACTATGTGCACACGTGAGTGTAGGTGCCCATGGAGACCAGAAGAGAGTGTCAAATTCCCTGGGACTGCAGTCCCAGGTGTAGTAAGCTGCTTTCTATTGGGTACTGGGGATCAGAACTCAGGTGTACTTTTTTTTTAATTTTATTTATTTATGTATGTGTATGAATGTACTGTCTGCATGCAGGTCTGTGCACCCGTGTCGTGCAATGCCGCGGAGGTCAGAAGAGGGTCTCGGATTCTGAGGGTCTCGGATTCCCCTGGAACTGGAGTTCTCCTGGCATTGGAGTTTCGGACGGTTCTTGGCCGCCATGTGGGTGCTGGGGATTGAACCCGGGTCCTTTGTAAGAGCAGTTGGCGCTCTTAACCGCTAGGCCATCTCTCTAGCCCGTACTTTTTTTTTTTAACAACTATAAACTGAAGTATTTTTCATATTTATTTATTTATTTAATTTATTTATATTTTTTGGTCTTTTTGAGACAGGGTTTCCCTGTAGCCCCAGCTGTCCTGGAATTCACTCTGTAGACCAGGCTGGCCTTGAACTCACAAAGATCCGCCTGCCTCTGCCTCCCAAAGTGCTAGGATTAAAGGCGTGCGCCACCATGCTCTGCTTTTTTTTTTTTTTTCCAGATCTTCTAAATGGTTTACTCTCCTGCATTTAATTCTTGCTTTTTTTTTTTTTTTTTGGTCTTTTTGAGACAAGGTCTCCCTGTAGCCCCAGCTGTCCTGGAACTCACTCTGTAGACCAGGCTGGCCTTGAACTCACATAGATCCGCCTGCCTCTGCCTTCCAAGTGCTAGGATTAAAGGCGTGCGCCACCATGCTCTGCTCATTCTTGCATGTTTATTACATGCTTGGCATTGTTCCAACTTTCTAGTGCGTGTGTTCTCTGATTCCCTGCTCATACTGAACTTTTTTTTTTTTGGTCTTTTTGAGACCTATTACCCCTAGAACTCACTATGTAGATCAGGCTTGCCTTGAACTCCCAGAGATCAGCCTGCCTCCTCCTCCTGAGTACTGGGATTAAAGGCATGCACCGCATGTACTGCTTTTTTGGTCTGTTTTTGAAACAGGGTCTCCTTGTAGCCCCAGCTGTCCTGGAACACCCTATGTACACTAAGCTGGCATTGAACTTACAGAGATCTGCCTGCCTCTGCCTCCCAGGAGCTGGGAGTAGAGGCATGTGCAGCTACACCTGGGCAGGGCATGATTAAAGAACATCTTTTTTAATTTTTTTTAATTTTATTTATTTATTTATGTGTATGAGTGTACTGTCTGCATGTAGGTTTGTGCACCCATGTCATGCAATGCCGCGGAGGTCAGAAGAGGGTATAGGATTCCCCTGGAACGGGAGTTCTCCTGGAATTGGAGTTTCAGACGGTTCTCAGCCTCCATGTGGGTGCTGGGGATCAAACCCGGGTCCTCTGCAAGAGCAGTCGGTGCTCTTAACTGCTAGGCCATCTCTCCAGCCCTAAAGAACATGTTAATCAACTTTCTACCTCCTTCCTCACTGGCACCCACTCATTTCCATCATTTGTGTTAAGTCCTATCATGTCAAGTTAGTGTCCCCAGAACTCCCTAGGGACAAGTGCAAGTTCATTCACTGGGGTCTAGTCTGCCCATCTATAGTTTTTCCCTTAAGAAGATCAGCTCTTCCTCACCCAGCAGTAATCAGCTGCTAACAGTTCCTCAGCTAAGATTGGGGCCTGCTGTCCATTTCCCCAGTTCTATGCTAGATTTTTTGCTTTTTGTGTTTGCATGGATCTTATGCATGCTGACACCATTGTTATAGATTCATATGAGCAGGATCACAGGAGCCTGTAGGACTCTGTTTCCATATAGTCATGCACCTCCTCCCTGGCTTTTACAGTCTTTCCATCCCCTCTTCTGAAATGGTCTCTGAGCCCTGGGCGGGTGGAGTTTAATATAGGAGTCCTGTCCAAGGACCCATAGTCTATAGATTCTTGTTCTCTACATTTTGACCATTTATGACCTTTTGTGTTCCTAATCCTCTGTTCCATGAGAGAGCTTCATTGATGAGAACTGAAAGATGAATTAGTGGGGCTGGAGAGATGGCCTAGCCGTTAAGAGTGTGGACTGCTCTTGCAGAGGACCTGGGTTGCTCCAGCCCGCGGGGTCTTCAACAAGGGCCCGAGGGGAGAGTAACCTGAATGAGAGACAAACCAGACACAAAGGAAGGAGACTAAGACAAAGATCTGATCAAGGTCTCAAATTTTATTTTTTGTAAGGCAGTTTATATAGGGGTGAGTAGGAGGAAAACACCCCATTTGGCATAGGTCAATGCTGTTAGGTTGCTAGGATACCTAATTGCCTAATGATTTTGGGGAAAGGCTATGGGTGGGTTATGTTGAAGAAGCAGGGTGTTCCAGTCACAGGGGGCTTGCTGTCCTAATAAGATAACTATAGGCTTTGTCAGCTGCTTTATGTTAAATGGATGAGCTTCAGGGAAACAGAAACCTAAGGTGACCTTAAAGTGATCCTAGATAGCTATGGCAAGACTGTTGCCTGCTGGCCATGGCTCCCAACATCTCCCTTCTTTTATACAAAAAGAGGGGGAGTCCCACTTACAGTGGTGGGCTTTAACCAATTGGGGGAGAAGGGACCTGGCTCCTCCAAGGTTTTAATATCATTGGCCCTTGATATCTTTTGCGGGGGGGGGGAGGGCGTTTTGGCAGTTATTTTTTGATATCAACCTCCATGTAAGCAAGGTATTCTCTCGGGGAATTCAGAGGCAGTTCATGGACCTTCCCTTGTGGTGCTTAGCCTCACACCCACATTGGTGCCCATATCCCATATCGCACTCCATTGTGGGAGTCGATATGCATAGGTCTGAATCCTATGCAGCTCCTATTTGGCCTCACTAGCGTCAGTCTGCCAAGCTTAAACTGAAAGATAAGGCCTGGATGGGAACTCAGGTAAGGGGAAAAAGTCATAAGATGGACAGCCTCTGGAGGAAGTGGACACCTGTGTGTCCCTTGGAATTTTGGGAAACTTAGACCTAACATTCTAGTCTTTTGATTATAGGGGAATGGGACGTTGTTCTCTCTTCTGTATCTGCTTCAGAGCTGAGGAGGGATGAAGTCTTGAGGGAACAGGTGTCAGGCTGGAGGGTTAGAATCTGATCTCCCATCTTGGCTGTTTTAGTTGTCAGGTATTTTGGTCCAGATCAATAGTGGCCAGTAGTTAATGTACAGTTTTTTTTTTATAACTGAAAAGACAAGCTGGTTAAGTCTTATGTGAGTGTACCAGTGTACAGACTTCACAGTACCAACAGGAGGCCTAGTGGGTATACTAGTGATTGGAGGGTCCCTGTCCAGAACTTCCAGAGGAAGAGAGGACCTATACTCTATTAGCACTCGGGGCTCCAGAATGAGACCCAGCTAAACCATGACCTGTTTCTGAGTTATTTTCTAGCATGGCACAGTAGATCTTTTCTCTATTTTTATGGTATTTCTTTGATCATAGTATCCTGTTGGGGTGTTTAAAACTACACAGTTATATAAATTAAATTAGTTTTGGTGTTAAGGTCAGTTGAGGTTTTGGTCCTGAAGGGTCATTCAGGCCTTGTGCCTGGCTTTTTTTACCAGTTCTATCCACGTGAGGACAAAGGTTTTGCTCGACCAGAGCTTTCCTTTGAAGCATGAGGAATTTCTCCTCTATATTGACTTTTTTCCTTTGACTAGACACTGGCCAGAAGAAGTCCACTTAAGTGAATCACCAAGACCTCCCTGGCTCAGGATGACTGGTGACTCACTACCACAGGACATGTACAAAGGTGTTGATGCAGGACCCTAGGACTTAAGTTGACCTTAGAGGGTAAGGGCCAAAATATTGTCCTTTTAAATCCCTCTTGCCAAATCAGATAGGAGCTTTAAGTATGGTTGTTAAACCTCCAAGAGGGTCAGTTGAATGTTTTTTATAAAACACATAAATAAAGCTTGAACATTGACTTAAATATTTTGTATAGATTTTTAATTGTTGTTGTAAAACATTTTAATAGTGAAAGCTCATGACAGGAACCTGAAGGTAGTAACTGTAGCAAAGGCTAGGAAGGGATGCTGCTTACTGGCTTGTGTTGCTGGCTCATGTTTAACAGCCTTGGGGTTTTCTCTAAAATCTATGACCTCTCCAGCTATGTATATTTGGCTATGTTTATAGTACCACACATGAATGTCTTCCTATTGAGTGGGCTTTAAGTCCAATTAGGTAGCTGTTGACTACCCACAAGATGAAAGTGCCACTGTTGCACCAATGTCTGCTGTGCCAGTCATCGATGTGGTTATTAGCCCTTGAAGGGAGGGTTGAACCATCAATTGACCTTTTCTCTTACCAACTTATGGCTTATGGATGGTGCTTTTCTTTTTTTTTTTTTTTTTTTTNTGTTTGAACTATCCATTAGGGCCTTCTGAGCTCACCAGTGGGGACATAACTGTGGACAGTGCCTACTCCTCTCCCACAATCTACTCTACAACCTTTCCCCCGTGCACATCTGTCTTGGGAGGGCCCGAGTTGTATCGACCCAGTGCCAGTTGGCACAACTGCCGTGAGTTCATGACCACCATTGCTGTCACACTTCGAAGTTGGCACTTTGTAGCCCTTCTTCCTCTCCCAGCTCTTATCATTCGTCTGCCCCCTCTTCCACAATGTTCCATTACCCTTAAGACAATAGTATAAAAGTCTTATTCAACCATGCTTTACTTTTAGCATCTTGTTAAACCAAGGCTTAGCATTCACCACCATTCACTGCAAGAAGAGGTTTCCCTTGTTAAGGCTGATGACTGATAGTGTCCTTTGTCTGTGGGCAAAAACAGATATTTGGAAGGTAAATGCTATGGCAATTTAGCTAAGAAGCAGTGGTAGGTTCTCTAAGGGCCTGAGACCTCCTTGGTCATAGGGTTTTTTTTTCCTGGGTTTAAAATACTAGGCATGAGACTGAAAAGATGGCTTAGAGTTTAAGAGCACTGGCTGTTCTTGCAGAAGACCTGGGTTTGAAATCCAGCAGCACATTGTGGCTAACTCTAGTTTCAAGGGATCCAACACCTCTTCTGTTCTTCATGAACATGGGTGTAATTACACATATGCAGACATAACATAAAATAAACTTTTAAAAATTTAAATTACTAGCTATTAATCCCCACTTGTGTAGCAGTCCTCAAATCCAATCCCAGAGCAGCCGATCTCCCCCATAATAGTTGTGCCACTGTTGTACCAAGGGGTGCATTTGCCTGGCAGGTTGGTATTGTGGTTCATAGAGTTCCTAGCTGTTGATGCCTTGTTCCCAAGCGGCCTACAGAGCACCATCTGGCACTATGAACGCCGTCCAACAGAGAGAAGCTTCCAGCTCTGTTCCATCTGGATTCCTGTTTCTAATATCTAAGTTGTGTGGTCTCTTTAGAAAATTCTTCAACTGCTTTGCAAGTAGTTCTTGAAGGCACTCAAGAAGAATGACACAGCTCATTTTAAGAGTATCCAGAGCCTCTTTGACCAACAACTCTTTTTTGGGGGGGGTCTTTTCGAAACAGGGTCTCCCTATAGCCCCAGCTGTCCTGGAACTCACTCTGTATGTAGAACAGGATGGCCTTGAATTCACAGAGTTCCACCTGCCTCTGCCTCCCAAGTGCTAGGATTAAAGGCATATGCCACCACGCCCAGCTCCCCCTCCCATTTAAATACCCCCATTTTATACATTTTTCCCTTATCTTTTTCTATTTTTATTATTACAAATATTGCTTCATTGACTATCCTTGCAGGTGTTTTGGCTTTTTTGTTAGCATTTCTTTTGGACAAATTTGGAAATGTTGGAATTGGCATTGGCAGGCTTGAAGTCCTGCCTGTTTAAAATGTTGTTAGATATTGCTAAACTGCACTCAAAATAAAGCTGGTAGTTTTAACTGCATGCCCTACAAGCAATCACAAGCAAAGCTGTGATAGCATTTAAAAAGAACAGGTTTCCTCTGCAGTAGTGGCAGCCATATGATCCCATAGTGTGGGCTACTAATAAAGAAGGGAAGACTGCCAGGCACACTTCTTTAATCCCAAGCAGGTGGATCTCTGTGAATTCAAGGCCAGCCTGGTCTACATAGCAAACTTCAGGCCAGCTGGGACTAAAAAGAAACCCTGTCTCAAAAAAAAAAAAGGAAAGATTGGCAAGTCTTTTGAAGCAAAAAGATATTTTCCTTAAGTACTTTGTTGTTGGGGGATAGAGAGATGGCTCAGCAGTTAAGAGGACCTGGGTTCAGTTCCCTGCAGCCATATGTTGACTAACTATTGCTCACAACCCCAGTTCCAGGGGATCTGACGCTCTCTTCTGACCTCTGCTGGCATTGCATGACATGGGTTCACCTATGTATCTGCAGTCTGTATACTCATACAAATAATGATAAATATAATTTTTTAGTACTTTGGTGTTTACTCAGTGGCACTTGCTGAAACTCAACAGAACTTTGGATTTGTGACATATATGACATATATATCACATATATATGTCATATATATCACATATATATGTCATATATGTCACAAATATATGTCATATGTCACAAATCTTTTTGAGATAGGTTTTCCCTGTAGCTCCAGCTGTCCTGGAACTTAACTCTGTAGACCAGGCTGGCCTTGAACTCACGGAGATCCACCTGCCTCTGCCTCCCAAGTGGTGGGATTAAAGGCGTGTGCTACCATGCCCGGCTATGCATAATGATTAAAAAAAAAATCTTTAAAAGGATGCTGCAGGGGCTGGAGGGATGGCTCAGCGGTTAAGAGCACCAACTGCTCTTGCAGAGGACCTGGGTTCGATTCCCAGCACCCACATGGCGGCTAAGAACTGTCTTTAACTCCAGTTCCAGGGGAATCTGATGCCCTCTTCTGACCTCTATGGCATTGCACGACACGGGTGCACCAACCAACATGCAGACAGTACATTCATGCACATAAAAAAAATTTAAAAAATTTAAAAAAAAGGATGCTGCAGCAGGGCATGGATTGGCCCTTCACTCCCCTATTATTCTTTCAGTGTTTATTAAATAGACTACCAATAGCCATTGGGACAGGGCAGATGTTTGAGCACCTTCCTTTAACCAGTTGCGTGATGTTTTTATTTGTGTTATTTAGAAGACTTTATAGTGATTTTATTAAAAATAGGTTTTGGGGCTGGAGAGTTGGCTCAGCAGTTAAGAACGCTGACTACTCTTACAGAGGACCCCAGTTCCATTCCCAGCACCCAGCAGGCGGATCTCTGTGAGTTCCAGGCCAGCCTGGTCTACAGAGTTCCAGGACAGCTGGGGCTATAGGGAGACCCTGTCTCAAAAAAACAAAATAAAATAAAATTAAAATAGGTTTCATTTTGACATTTTCTGCGGTTCTCAACCTCAGCCTTTAACTATTGCACTATCCCCAAAGCCCTATTTTGACATTTTCATACATAAATACCATTGTACTTTAATTATGAGCCCCCTTTCTTTGTACTTTCTCTTGACAAGCCAAATGGTTTCAGTAATATTATTTCACCACGTGCTTCATAATAACCATTCAAAGCTCCATGGGCTCCATTTGCCCTTGGTTTTGAAAGTTATCTCAAAAGTATCATTGGAGCGGGGCATGGTGCATGGTGGTGCACCCCTTTAATCCTAGCACTCGGGAGGCAGAGGCAGGCGGATCTTTGTGAGTTCAAGGCCAGCCTGGTCTACAGAGTGAGTTCCAGGACAGCTAGGGCTACAGGGAGACTCTGTCTCAAAAAGACCAAAAAAAAAAAAGTATCATTGGACGGGCTGGGCATGGTGGCACAGGTCTTTAATTCCGCCACTAGGGAAGCAGAGGTAGGTTGATCTTTGTGAGTTTGAGGCTAGCCTAGTCTACATGGCAAGTTCTAGGCTAGGCTTTGCTACATGGTGAGACCCTGTTTCAAAAAAAATTAAAACAAAACAACAGAAGGTATAAAAATCAAGTATCCTCATTCTTCTCTATCTGGTAGCAACTATATACCCCAGTGTTTTTGGGGGGGAAGGGTTTGAGAGTTATAAAGAACAGGGAGGGCTGGAGAGATGGCCTAGCGGTTAAGAGCGCCTACCGCTCTTGCAGAGGACCCGGGTTCGATCCCCAGCACCCACATGGCGGCCAAGAGCTGTCTGAAACTCCAATTCCAGGAGAACTCCAGTTCCAGGGGAGTCCGACACCGTCTTCTGACCTCCACGGCGTTGCATGACACGGGTCCACAGACTTGCATGCAGACAATACATTCATACACATACGGAAATAAATGAAATAAAAAAAAATTTAAAAAAAAAATAAAGAACAGGGATGCTTCTTTCAGTATTTTAAGCAATTTGGCACTAGTGTAAATTGACACAGAGAGAACAACCAAGGGGTGCACAGCTTCAAGAGCCTTGAATTCCAAACAGGTCAAAAAATGGGTCCTCAGCTGTATGAATTTGTGAATCCTCAGTCCAGGATGTATATTCATATTCATTCTCTCTCTCTCTCTCTCTCTCTCTCTCTCTCTCTCTCTCTCTCTCTCTCTCTCTCTTTCCTCTAAGGTCTTACTATGTAGTCATTGCTGACCTGGAACTTGCTATGTTGACCTGGCTGGCCTCAAATTGATTTCTGCCTCTCTCTCCCAAATGCTATGATCAAAAGTGTGCACCATTGGGCTGGAGAGATGGCCTAGTGGTTAAGAGCTCCGACTGCTCTTGCAGAGGACCCGGGTTCAATCCCCAGCACCCACATGGCAGCTGAGAACCGTCTGTAGCTCCCCAGGAGAACTCCAGTTCCAGGGGAATCTGACACCCTCTTCTGACCTCCGAGGCATTGCACAACACGGGTGTGTGCACAAACCTACATGCAGACACAGTACATTCATACACATACAAAAATAAATTTAAAAAATTAAAAAAAGTGTGCACCATCACATACACCCAGCCTTATTTATTTATTTTTGTCTTTTTTTGAGACAGGTTCTCCCTGTAGCTCCAGATGGCCTGGAACTCACTCTGTAGAAAAGGCTAGCCTTGCCGGCGTGGTGGCTCACGCTTTTAATCCTAGCACTTGGGAGGCAGAGGCAGGCGGATCTTTGTAAGTTCAAGGCCAGCCTGGTCTACAGAGTGAGTTACAGGACAGCTGGGTCTACAGGGAGACCCTGTCTTGAAAAGCTCCCCCCCAAAAAAAAGGCTAGCCTTGAACTCACAGAAATCCTTGTGCCTCTGCCTCCTCAGTGCTAGGATTAAAGGTATGTGCCACCACACCTGGTCAATTTTTTTTTTAATTTTATTTTTGTATGTGTATGAATGTACTGTCTGCATGTAAGTCTGTGCACCTGTCATGCAATGCTGTGGAGGTCAGAAGAGGGTCTCGGATTCCCCTGGAACTGGGGTTCTCCTGGAATTAGAGTTACAGACGGTTCTCAGCTGCCATGTGGGTGCTGGGGATTGAACCTGGGTCCTCTGCAATTGCAGTCGGTGCTCTTAACCGCTAGGCTATCTTTCCAGCCCCCACACCTGGTTAATTTTTAAGGTTTTTTTTTTTGTCTTTTTGAGACAGGGTCTCCCTGTAGCTCCGGCTGTCCTGGAACTCACTTTGTAGACCAGGCTGGCCTTGAACTCACAAAGATCCGCCTGCCTCTGCCTCCCAAGTGCTAGGATTAAAGGCGTGCACGACCATGTCCGGCATTTTTAAGTTTTTAATGAAGTAAGTTTGTTAGGTGGATAGTTGGGCTTCCTCTGTATGCTTATTTATTTATTTATTTATTTATTTATTTATTTATTTTTTGTCTTTCGAGACAGGGTCTCCTTGTAGCCCCAGCTGTCCTGGAACTCACTCTGTAGACCAGGGCTGGCCTTGAACTCACAAAGATCCGCCTGCCTCTGCCTCCCAAGTGCTAGGATTAAAGGGCTGCGCCACCACACCCGGCCATGCTTATTTTTTTAATATTTATTTTTATTTTAGTTTTTTTTATTTTTTTTTTTTTTTTTTTTTTTTTTTTTTTATTTTATTTATTATTTATTTATTTATTTTTATTTTATTTATTTTTGGTCTTTTCGAGACAGGGTCTCCCTGTAGTCCCAGCTGTCCTGGAACTCACTCTGTCGACCAGGCTGGCCTTGAACTCACAAAGATCTGCCTGCCTCTGCCTCCCAAGTGCTAGGATTAAAGGCGTGCGCCACCACGCCCGGCGTGTGTATTTTAATGTACCCATGCCATGCAATGCTTGAGGAGGTCAGAAGAGGGCATCAGATCCCTTGAAACTGGAATTATGAACAGTTGTTAGCCACCATGTGGATGCTGGGAACTGAACCGTGTCCTCTGCAAGAGCAGCAGGTGCTTTTAACTGCTGAGCCATCTCTCCAGCACCCCTGTGTGTGTTTAGAGAGGAATAAAACAGCATGGTATGCTTGGGAAATGTTAAGAACAGAACGTGGACACTTTGGGGGCAGGGCTGTATCATTCTAGTATATGCACACACACACACACACTTCAACTCCAAACTTCCTTGCTTCAACAATTTGGGACTAAGCATATGATGCTGAGGTTAATCAGAGCAGGTCTAACTAGAATGCAGAATGAGATGAAAGCAAAGTAATTTTTGTTGTATTTGTAAATTGTGAATGAGAACAGATGTAAGAATTAACTTTAGAGTAATAGATACTACCTCCCAAGTTCCTTTCAATGATAAAAATCAAATGTGATATTTACTTTCAACTTTTGGAAGTTTTTTACAAAAAGATCTGAAAGTCTAGAACTGAATTTCTATTTGAATTTGGGCAAACTGAAAAAAAAATAGATGTAGCTAATCAGCCAAGGCATTGATGAAATGCATTCACACACAGATAATTGCTAGGCCCTATCCCAGAATCCAGTCATTTCAGAACATGGTTTTTCAAGATGTCAGTTAGTTTTAATAGTAGGTTGTTTACCCAAATTAGCATATTCTTGGCTTTCATTTTCTTTCCTCCATCTTCTTTTTTTTATTACTTCTTTATTTTTTTCTTTTTTTAACAATAAGTAATAATTTATGAGTACAAGCATCCTTCATGTAAAACCAATTTGCAAGCAGTTGTGCCCAAACCCACACAGCCCATGGGTCCCACCATCCAGCTGGGGGGGCTTATATGTTCAACCTTCATCTTCTTTTAACCAGTAATGTAAGCCAGAGGAAAAAGATACAAAAGTGCTTTCCACTTAAAAGAAACCCTTTCCAAAACATGCGTTTTGAACTACAATACTCTTAAAATGTGAGGATTTTATTACAATGAAAAAATACTTGGAAGAAGTAGAATCTACTAGAATCTCATGTTGTCATTCTCTGCTCCTGCATTAAAGACCATGTCATTATTTTCATTATACTTAATTCCTAATCTTCAGGGCTTATTAGCTGCATTGTAAAAACTTGTTCCAGTTGAAATTTGGCAAGCTGACAAGGCGAGTGAGTGCCAGAAGTAATTTACCATCCAGTGCAGTTTGTGACCTAAAAGAAGCCATAAATAATAGAAAAAGAAATGAAAAGTTACTGGTTCCAAATATTCTAACGTGTGTAATGTGAGTCTCCTCAAACTTTTTACCTTTTGTTACAGATAGCATGAAAGGTTTGAAGAGTGCAGACAGAGGCTTTGTATTCGCATCAAACTGAGGACTCTGATGTTCTTAGGCATCAAAGACCAATCTGTGTCTATCACTTCTGGCTGACTTTGAAGTCTACCAGGGCTCTCTGTGTGGGAGAAGTAGGCAGGGGGTTCTGAGCAAAGTAGGGGGATGGGAATCCAGGTGCTTCGCTTCTCATTGCTGCTGAGATTTGATCCCTGTATCAAATAATAACGGGCTAGCTTTTCTTTGCTATTTTAGACACTGGGCTCTCTACGAAGTTACTCTTCAGATGTGATACTGTGAATATTCCAAGGAAAAGTTCAAGTTTACCTTTATTTAATTTTTTATTTTTAATTAACTTATTTTTTTGGTTTTTTTGAGACAGGATCTCCCTGTAGCCCCAGCTGGCCTGGAACTCACGCCATAGACCAGACTTACCTGGAACTCACAGAAATCCGCCTGCCTCTAGGATGAAAAGCATATGCCACCACGCCTGGCCCTCAAGTTTACTTTTAAGTTTACACTCAAGTATCTTTTTAAAAATTTTTTATTTATTTATTTTTAATTTTTATTTATGTGTATGAATGTACTGTCTGCATGTAGGCTTGTGCACCTGTGTCCTGCAATGCTGTGGAGGTCAGAAGAGGGTGTTGGATTCCCGTGGAACTAGAGTTCTCCTGGAATTGGAGTTACAGATGGTTCTCAGCAGCCATGTGGGTGCTGGGGTTCGAACCCGGGTCCTCTGCAAGAGCGGTCAGTGCTCTTAACCGCTAGGCCATCTCTCCAGCCCATACACTCAAGTATCTTAAAGGCAGAATAGAAGTACTTTTTTTAAAATTTATTTTATTTTGGGGCTGGAGAGATGGCTCTTAAGAGCACCAATTGCTCTTGCAGAGGACCCGGGTTGGATTCCCAGCACCCACATGGTGGCCAAGAACCATCTTTAAGCAGGGCGTGGTGGCACAAATCTTTAATCCTAGCACTCAGGATTAAAGACAGGCGGATATCTGTGAGTTCAAGGCCAGCCTGGTCTACAGAGTGAGCTCCAGGCCAGCTGGGGCTATAGGGAGACCCTGTCTCAAAAAAAAAAAAAATCTTAGCTCTAGAGCGTGGTGACACATGCCTTTAATCCCAGCATTCAGGAGGCAGAGATTGGAACTAAAGGGAGACCCTGTCACAAAAAGACCACAAAACAAAAACAAAACAAAAAAAAACCCTTAGCTCTGCCTGTATATGGTGGAGCATGCGTTTAATCCCAGCAAAGGCAGAGGCAGGTGGATCTCTGTGATTCAAGGCCAGCCTAGTCTAAATAGTGAGTTCCAGGACAGCTGTGACAGGGAGACCCTTTCTCAAAAATAAAACAGAATAAAATAAAATAGAAAAGTAAAATAAATGATAAAAATCTTAGCTCCTCAAATCTGTCAAAGCTTGTACTTAAAGAAATCTTCTAAATGGTTTACTCCCACACATTTAATGTTGCATGTTTATTACATGCTCGGCATTGTTCCAACTTTCTAGTGTGTGTGTTCCCCATTTCCATGCTCATATTGAAGTTTCTTTTTTTTTGCTTTTGGTCTTTTTGAAACAGGGTCTCCCTGTAGCCCCAGCTGGCTTGGAACTCACCATGTAGAGGAGGCTGGCCTGGAATTCTGAGATCAGCCTACCTCTGCCTCCAAGTGCTGGGATTAAAGAAGTGGCCATCATATCCAGCCATACTGAACTTTCTATTCACTGTCATTGCCATTTCTGCTGTTAACAGGTCCTACACTACTTATGACAAGGAAATTGCATCTTTGTTTTACATACATAATTTCCTTTCATTTCTCATGTCTAGGGACTGAAACAACTGAGAAATGACAAGGTCCAAACCAACTTTTATGTCAGTTTTGAGATTAGTGGGACAAAATGTATAACAAAAAAAGGGAAGGAGGGGCTGGAGAGTTGGCTCAGCAGTTAAGTACACTGAATGCTCTTGCAGAGGACCCAGGTTTGATTCCCAGCACCCACATGGTGGCTAACAATGGTCTTGCTGGGCGTGGTGGCGCATGCCTTTAATCCTAGCACTTGGGAGGCAGAGGCAGGCAGATCTCTGTGAGTTCAAGGCCAGCTTGGTCTACAGAGTGAGTTCCTGGACAGCCAGAGCTACAGGGAGAACCTGTCTCAAAAAAAAACAAAACAAAACAAAAACAAAAACAAAAAACCCAAAAACACAGCAACAAAAGAACCCCCCAAAAACAAACAAACAAGAATGGTGTTAGGCCAGGCGTTTTATCCCAGCCCTCTGGGGGGCAAGGGCAGGTGGATCTCTGTGAGTTCAAGGCCAGCCTGGTCTACTTAGTGAGCTCCAGGCCAGTTGGGACTAAAGGGAGACCCTGTCTCAAAAAAGAAAAAGAAGGGAAGGAAAGGGGTAGAACATGGTTACTTGCCAAGCCTATTTCCTTTTCATAAATTACATAGAAGATCAAAGTACTAATATGAATGTTGAAATAACAGGCCTAACAAGAATTTGTGCTTTGGCCTTTTATCATTTCCAGAACTTAAAAAGAACAGAACCACAAAGATTTTAAGGTAGAGTTTATACTAGTAATACTGCTTTCAAGCTAGGTTACATGATGGTTCTCCTAGAAATGATTAGTTGCTTTGGCAATGGTTTAAGGAAGATCTATTTATTGGATTTATTCCATCAACTGTCAAATACCAAAATCCAGTTTTCTAAAACAAATTAGAGTCTAATAACTACCAAAGGTCAAGTATTTTGAAATATCTTGTGTACACAGGATAATTTAAAAAATTTGCCAGGCATGGTGGCACATGCCTTTAAAAAAATTTTTTTTTAAATTTCATTTATTTTCTATGTGTATGTATGAATATATTGTCTGCATGTAGGTCTGTGCACCCGTGCCTCGGAGGTCAGAAGAGGGTGCCCAGCCTTATAAAAATAGGTTTCAGCCGGGCGTGGTGGCGTATGCCTTTAATCCTAGCACTCGGGAGGCAGAGACAGGCGGATCTCAAAAGACCAAAAATAAAAAAGTTTTCAAAATTATATCTATGTGAGTGTGCTCGTGCCATGGGAAACATATGGAAGTCAGAGGATGACTTACTTGCAAGAGGCTCTTCTACCACCTGGGGATTGAACGCAGGTTATCATTACCCACAGAGCCATCTCGCCGGCCTTAATTATTTAAATAATAAACATTCCTCACCATTTCAAAACGCATCACTCACTCTGAGACTGGCACGTGAATCTCTACTGTTATCCCTATGCTTTAAAGAAGCTAGCAGAAAGAAAGGTGAGACTGCTTTGGGCAACCCCCATGAGTGCCCAAGACTGGCCAATACCATCTGCACTGAAGCTTCTATTCACTTTTTTTTTTTTTTTTTTTTTTTTTTTTTTTTTTTTTAGTATTTGTCAGACAGGGTCTCCTTGTAGTCCCCCTGTCCTGGAACTCGCCTGGTAGACCAGGCTGGCCTTGAACCTCAAAAAGATCCGCCTGCTTCTCCTCCCAAGTGCTAGGAAAAGGCGTGCGCCACCACGCCGGCTCTATTCACTTTTTAGGTTCGTGATGATGGAAAGTGAGGATGTGGTGTAGAACCGCAGCACAAACAGACACTATGGCAAAGAAAATGAATTTGAGGCTCTTTCCAGGTACCTGGGAGTCCTTCGCTCCGCCCCGTCCCGGCCTGTCTTGGCCAGTGTCTCCCCCCCCCCTCCCCCGTCCATCTCGCCCATCTCGCCCATCTCGCTCATCTCACCGGGTTTCGCCGGCTGGGTCCCAGACTTGGAGTCCTCGCTGCAATCCCGCAATCAGCCGCAGGGAGCGGCCTTTTGAGGCCGCCGCTCCCAATGGCGGAAGCGGAAGAGGCGGGGCCTAAGAAGCATGTTCAGTCCGTACGGCGGGACTGGCAAGCTAGCATTTCCTGTGTGTGCTGGCGGAACGGCTGACGGCCCTCCTAGGTTGTGAAGTTCCATCCAAATGGCGGAGATAATCCAGGAACGCATAGAAGATCGGATCCCGGAATTGGAGCAGCTGGAGCGCATCGGTCTCTTCAGTCATGCAGAGATTAAGTGAGAGCCGGGGGAGAGGGTGGACTAGGCGGGACGACGGGAGCTGGAGGAGTGATGTTTAATTTTTCCTGGCATGCTTTAAAAAAGAACAGCAACCCTGTTGCCAGAGTTTGATGATGCCCAGAATTTAACTTTCGTTCACAGTACGATGATCGTATGTTTTCCCCATCAGACATACTGACAAGTTCTTCCCTTTTAACCCGGGCTTGGGACCACAGAGGTGCTAGAGCCCGGACCTCTGCCCATAAGGACCTTCCCGGGCAGGTCGAATAAAAAATTATATAGTTTAATTTAGCGTTTGGGGAGTACTGCTTTAGAGATTCCAGCACAGGGCTGCAGAAGAAGCCCGGGAGAATGGGGTAGGACCGCCTAACTAGTTTGGGATCATTTAATTATTTTCTTAGGCTTACTTAGTTGGCATTAAGTAATTTGTTAAACTCAATTGCTTTTAGTAGCTTTAAGATTACTTTCTCAAGCCGGGCGTGGTGGCGCCAGCCTTTAATCCGAGCACTTGGAGGCAGAGGCAGACTGATTTTGTGAGTTCAAGGCCATGGTCTACAGAGTGAGTTTCCAGGACAGCTGGGGCTACAGGAGACCTGTCTCGAAAAAGACCAAAAAAAAAAAAAAAAAAAAAAGATGGACTTTCTCTGACTTCACTTTACAATGACTCGGGATATAGAACAGTAATGTGACTGTAGGATCCTCAGACTTTCATGAAACACTAAGGTATACCAGTTATGCCTAGAAAGTGCTCAGAGTTGCCGTTATTAAATATAATTGTCGGGGCTGGAGAGATAGCCTAGCGGTTAAGAGCACCGACTGCTCTTAAAGAACCTGGGTTCAATCCAGCACCACAATGGCGGCTAAGAACTGTCCTAACTCCAATTCCAGGAGAACTCCAGTGCCAGGGAATCCGAGAACCTCTTCTGACCTCCGAGGCATTGCAAGACACGGGTGCACAAACCTACATGCAGACAGACATTCACACCATACAAAATAAATAAAAATTATAAAAAAAAAAAATAATTGTCAGCCGGGCGTGGTGGGAACATGCTTAATCCTAGCACTGTGGAGCAGAGGCAGGTGGAGCTTTGTGAGTTCTAGGCAGCCTGTTCTACAGAGGAGTTCCAGGACAGTTGGGACTACAAGGAGACCCTGTCTCCAAAAGACCAAAAAACCCCCACATATATATAATTGTCTTGTACATTCTGCATTCAGTTCCCCTAATATACACATGTATGTTCACTTAAGTAAGGGTGGCCTATTTTCTCCCATATTTCTTTTTTTTTTTTTTTTGGTCTTTTTTTTTTTTTTACATTTTTTTTTTTAATTTTTATTTTATTTTATTTTATTTATTTGTATGTGTATAATGTACGTCTGCATGCAGGTTTGTGCACCCGTGTCGTGCAATGCCGCGGAGGTCAGAAATGGGTTCGGATTCCCCTGGAACTGAGTTCTCCTGGAATGGGAGTTTCAGACGGCTTCAGCCGCCATGTGGGTGCTGGGGATCGAACCCGGGGTCCTCTGTAAAGCGGTCGGCGCTCTTAACCGCTAGGCCATCCCCAGCCCTTTTTTTGGTCTTTTTTGAGACAGGGTCTCCTTGTAGTCCCAGTGTCCTGGAACTCACCTGTAGACCAGGCTGCCCTTGAACTCAACAATATCCCACTGCCTCTGCCTCCAAGTGCGAGATTAAAGGCGTGCGCCACCACGCCCAGCCCCATATATCTTTCAAAGTAATAAAGCTGTCAGAACAGTTTGCTATTTTTTTTTAATATTTATATTAATTTATTTATTTATTTATTTATTATTTATTTATTGATTTATATGAATGTACTGTCTGCATTAGGTTTGTGCACCCATGTCGTACAATGCCACGGAGGTCAGAAGAGGGTCTCGCGATTCCACCTGGACACTGGAGTTCTTCTGGATATGGAGTAACAGACGGCTCTCAGCAGCCATGTGGATTGCTGGGGGGGTCGAACCCAGGTCCTCGCAAGAGCATGGGCCTTCTTAACACTAGGCATCATCTCTAGCCCCGCAGTTTTGATTTTTAAGAGTTCAATACTGGCCAGGTGTGGTGGTGCTCAACGCCTTTAATAATCTAGCACTTGGGAGGAAGAGGAGGCGGATCTTTGTGATTTCAAGCAGCCAAGGGTCTAACAGAGTGAGTTCCAGGGACAGCTGGGGCTACAGGGAGACCCTGTCTTGAAAAGAACCAAAAAAAAAAAAAAAAAAAAAAAAATATATATTATATATGATATATATATATATAATATATATCTTGATGTCGGGTTGGAGAGATAGCCTAGCATTTAAGAGCACCAAACCTTCAGGCAGATAGCACATTCTACACAACAAAAATAAATAAAATTAAAAAAATATGTATATCTTGATGTCAAAACCACACAGAGGTAATTGTGTAAGAGAAAACATCTGTGGAAGGTGTATTTGGAAATTAAATGTTACGGTAAATGGGTTTTTGATATATCCAGACTAGAAATCTGTTCTTGGTTTTTGAGACCGCAGGGTCTCAGTGTATATTCCTGACTGGCCTGGAAGTATATGTAGTAGACCAGGCTAGTCTTGAACTTCCTCTGAAGAGGTCCTCTTGCTCTTGCTTCCCAAAGGCCTGCACCACCTGGTCTGGCTCAGAATAGAAATCTTAAACGTCAATTTACTTAACTTTCCGATTTTTTTTTTCCAGGTCTCCCTGTAGTCCTAGCTGTCCTGGATTTTACTATGTAGACTAGGCTGGCCTTGAACTTACAGAGATCTGCCTGCCTCTGCCTCCTGAGTGGTGGGATTAAAGGCATATGCCACTATGCCTGGCTACTTTGCTCTTTTCAAGCATTGTAGTTTTTAACTGGCTTTCTCTTCAGGGCTATCATTAAGAAGGCTTCTGATCTAGAATACAAAATACAGCGAAGAACCCTTTTCAAAGAGGACTTCATTAATTATGTTCAAGTAAGTTGTTTCTTTGTGCTCTGTGTGTTTGTATGTGTGTTAGTTTTTGGAGACAGAGTTTCACTATGTAGCTGACTGGCCTGGAACTTCCTATGTAGAACAGGCTGGCCTCTCCAGCTCACAGAGATGATTTTATGCTTTTTAATCTCACAAAATTTACATCAGACAACTATGAGCTTAACAGTAGTTTTCTTCAAAATTCCAGAATTTTATAACTGGTCATGCATTTAAAAAATTTTTTTAAGTTTATTTTCTATTTTGTGGATGAGTGTTTCACCTTCTTGTATGTAGGTGCACCCATGTTGTGCAATGCCTGCGGAGACCAAAAGCCAGTGTAAGATCTCCTAGAATTGGAGTTAGCTGCCTTGTGGGTTCTGGAACTGAGCAGCCAATGCTCTTAACTGCTGAGCATTTTTTTTTTAAGGATTGGAGATAATCATTGGGAGTTGAATTACGTACTGAGACTTAGTCCTCGACAAAGTGAACTTTCTCCCCCCTGTTACTTTATTAGATTAGAAATTTAGTGTGTATTGGGATTTTTTTTTTTTTTATGTGTATGAGTGTACTGTCTGCATGTAGGTTTGTGCACCCGTGTTGTGCAATGCCGAGGAGGTCAGAAGAGGGTCTTGGATTCCCCTGGAACTGGAGTTCTCCTGGAATTGGAGTTACAGATGGTTCTTAGCCGCCATGTGGGTGCTGGGGATCGAACCCGGGTCCTCTGCAAGAGCAGTCGGTGCTCTTAACTGCTAGGCTATCTCTCCAGCCCGGTGTATTGGGATTTTAGCAAGAAACTTGCCTTCTGGAAGTAGGCAAGATAGAAGAGTGAGAATTTGATGATAGCATATGATTGGCAAGTCTGTACATCTACCATCCTGGGAAGGAAGACTGCTCAAGATTCTTTGAAATGTGAGAGAGGTTTATGTGAGGATAAGACATAGATATATTGTCAGATTGAGGAGAATAGCTACTTTATTGGATGTCTTGATAAGGAAATACTAATGAATAAAAAGCTAGATGTGGGGCAGAGTGTGATGGCACCTGCCTTCAATCCCAGCACAGAGGAGGCAGCTGGGGGCAGATCTCTGTGAGGCCACAGGGATACACAGTGAGATCCTGTCTCAAAATAAAAACAAAACCCAGCCCGGCAGGTATGGCAATGTATGCCTATAATCCTAGCACTCAATGAGGCTGAGGCAGAAGGACCTTGAATTTGCCCTTAGCCTGGACACATAGTAAAACCTTTTCTCAGCAGGCGGATCTCTGTGAGTTCAAGGCCAGCCTGGTTTACAGAATGGGTTCCAGGACAGCTGGGGCTACAGGGAGACCCTGTCTCGAAAAGACCAAAAAACCCCCAAAACACAAGTGACTAGAGAAATAGCTCAGCAATCAAGACTATATACTGCTCTTTCAGCACCCATGTTAGGCAGCCCACAACTGGATACGGTAATATATATATAATCTTTACACTTGGAGTGTGAGGCAGGAGAATTGTGAGTTCAAGTCCTATCTCAACTATATAGTGAGATCCTGCCTCTGAAAAATAGACAGGGAGGGGCTGGAGAGATCGCCTAGAGGTTAAGATCACCGACTGCTCTTGCAGAGGATCGGGTTCAATCCCCAGCACCCACATGGCTGCTGAGAACCATCTTTAATTCCAGTTCCAGGGGAAACCAACACCCTCTTCTGACCTCCGCAGCATTGCACAACATGGGTGCACAAACCTACATGCAGACAGTACATTCATACACATAAAAAAAATAGGGAATCCCAACCCTTGGGAGGCAGAGGCAGGCAGATCAGTTTGAGATCCAGGCTAACCTGGTTTACACTGTGACTTCCAGGCAGGGTGTGACTAGGGAGACCCTGTCAAAATAAACAAAAATAAATAGGGGGCCAGCAAGCTTGCTCAGTGGGTAATTCTGACAACTTGAGTTTGATCCCTGGGTTCCACATGGTGGGGGAGGAGAACCAACTCCCAAAACTCTCTCTCTCTCTCTCTCTCTCTCTCTCTCTCTCTCACACACACACACACACACACACACACACACACACACCCCAGGGCATATACATCCCTTCCACACATAATAATTTTTTGTTTTTATCTTTAAAATTTTTTTTATTTATTTTTTGTTTTTTTTTGTGTGTTTTGTCTTTTTGAGATAGGGTCTCCCTTTAGTCCCAGCTGGCCTGGAGCTCACTATGTAGACCAGGTGGGCCTTGAACTCACAGTGATCTGCTGGCCTCTGCCTCCCAAGTGCTAGGATTAAAGGCTTGCACCACCACGCCAGGCAGTAAATAAATTTTAAGACTTTTTTTTTCTCTTTTTGAGACAGGGTTTTCCTGTAGCTGTCCTGGAATTCCCTATATAAACCAGGCTGGCCTTGAACTCACAGAGATTCACCTGCCTCCCAAGTGCTGGGATTAAAGGCATGCACCTCCATGCCTGGGCTCTAAAATTTTTTAAAAAAGTAAATAATTAGGCCCAGCGAGGTAGCTCATCCAATAAAATGCTTGCCATGTATGCCTGACAACCTGAGTTTGATCTTTGGAACCCACATTAAAAGAAAAAAGCCAAATATGATGGTGCACATCTGTAACTCGAGTACTCCTATGGAGAGATGGTTCACATCTGTAATTCGAATACTCCTATGGAGAGATGGTGCACATCTGCAATTCGAGTACTCCTATGAAGAGATGGTGCACATCTGTAACTGAGTACTCCTATGGAGAGATGGTGTACATCTGCAATTCGAGTACTCCTATGGAGAGATGGGAGGCCAAGACAGCAGAGGGGGAACAGGTAGCCTGGAATTTGCAGCATGGCAGAAATGTTAGAGACTGTGCTGTTACACTGTGGAAGAAGAGAACTGAAGAACTGACTCTTATTTACTGGGTCTCCCTATAGCCCCACCTGGCCTGGAACTCCCTCTGTAGACTAGGCTGGCCTTCAACTCACAGAGATCCACCTGCCTCTGAAGTGCTGGGATCAAAGGCATGCGCCACCACCCCCATGGAGAACTGACTCTTGAAAATTGTTTTCTGACTTCCACACACTGGCACATATACTTGAACACACACACACACACACACATGTACACACTAATAATAAATAAATTTGCATGATATTGAAACTGGATGATAATATGAAACTTGTTTAAGAATCTTGTTTTTTGGAAGAGGCTCTTAGCTTTGCTATATATTGCTAATTCAAAATGAGTCAAGAGGACATTATGTCAAAACTAAAATCTAAACTAATCTACATCTGTAGCATTGTGTTAGGGTCCATCCAGACTATTTTTTTTTTTTTTTTTGAGACAGGGTTTCCCTTTAGTTCTAGCTGGCCTGCAGCCTGCTCTGTAGACCAGGCTGGCCTTGAACTCACAGAGATCTGCCTGCCTCTGGCTCCTGAGTGCTGGGATTAAAGGTGTGCACCACCATGCGTGGCCAGACTACATTTTAAGCAGGACTTTGAGAGGATAATTGGAAGGCAACCAGTGTGGAACCCTTGATGTAAAATGATTCAGGAAAAGACCTAGAAATGTTGAACTTTAGTGGCTTAAGAAGTGGAGCTGAGGGGGCTGGAGAGATGGCCTAGCAGTTAAGAGCATCAACTATTCTTGCAGAGGACCCAAGTTCGATTCCCAGCACCCACATGGCGGCTAAGGACCATCTTTAACTCCAGTTCCAGTGGAGTCCGACACCCTCTTCCAACCTCCGCATGGATGCACCAACCTACATGCAGACAGTACACTCATACACATTAAAAATAAATAAAATCAGAAGCGAAGCTGATTACATGCTTCAAAAAATTGAAGAGATGCCTTCCTGTGGATTAGTTTAGTTTTATATTATTAGATTATATTATTCGATTAAAAATGCACATACATTCATATACCCTCTTATGTGTATATCTCACTCATCGTACACACCTGTATGATCTTACATGAGACACAAGTGAAATTTAAGTAATTACATTTTACTTTTTGTATTTATGAATCAAACCCAGGATTCTTTGTGTGCATGTATGCACACAGGGACACATGCTAGGCTCTACCCCTGAACACTGAAGGCTACATCTCTATCCCTTGCTTTTTACTTAAAAATTTTTGCATTTATTTATTTTGCACAGGAGGGGATATGCTGAGGCCTGCATGGAGAGGGTGGAGGACAACTTGTAGGAGTCCCTCCTCTCTACCATGTCTATTCCAGGGATCGAACTTAGCTTGTTAGGCTTGGTGACAAACATTTGCCTTCTGAGCCATCTCATTGGCTCTCTAATCCTTCATATTTTGGGAAGGTGTCTCTATGGCTGGCCTGGAACTTGGCTACGTAGACCAGGTTTACCTGGAATTTACAGAGATCAGCCTACCTGGGATTAAAAGTGTATACATCAGCTGGGTGTGGTGGCGCATGCCTTTAATCCTAGCACTCCGGATGCAGAGGCTTTGTGAGTTCAAGGCCAGCCTGGTCTACAGAGGGAGTTCCAGGTCAGCTGAGGCTACAGGGAGACCCTGTCTCGAAAAGACAAAAAAAAAGGTGTGTACATCACATTCAGCAAGCATTGGACCTCTTAGCCTACTCTCCTGGCCCCAGGAACTCATGACCTTAACCTCTGAATTATAGACATGAGCCATCATGCCTGGCTTAGTCTGTTCTTTTTACTGAAAATTTGAACACATTGTAAATTAGAAAGTTTGATTAATTGATACTGTAATTTTTTTTTTTTCTTTTTTCTTTTTTGAGATAGGGTCTCCCTTTTCAGTCCCAGCTGGCCTGGAACTTGATGTGTACACCAGGCTGTCCTTGAACTTAGAGATCCGCCTGCCTCTGCCAAGTGCTGGGATCAAAGGTGTGCGCCACCACTCCCTGCTGATGCTGTAAATTTTATAAATCATGCTGTTAAGTATAGCATGCTTTCTTTGAATCTTAGGTGCTTACAAGATACTTAATGTTGCTATTTTTCTAAGTTTTATAGCAATAAGGTAAATTTTCAGTGAATTCTAGACATTTATCATAGCTTCTGATTATTGATAGCAAATTATCCTCTTTTTACTTCATATATTTCCTATATTTAAAAGGTTATACTTTCTATGCTTCTTTGTATTTTTTTCTCTTATAGTATGAAATTAATCTTCTGGAGCTGATCCAAAAAAGAAGAGCAGTAAGTTATTATTTTTTTTTAAAGTTGGACTTAGTTTGGGAGACAGTGTTGATAAATTATGATGTGGCCACATAGATATTTGTAATTATCTGGTTTCTTCATCAGTACTGTTAGTGATCAGATGTAAATGCTACTTTGGATAAATGTGGTAACTGAAGTTTTTTTTTCCCCCCTTGTAGCGCATTAAATATTCATTTAAGAAGGATGAGATTGAACATTCTCTTGTACAGCGGGTACATGGTGTCTTTGGACGTGCTTCAGCAAAGTGGAAAGTAAGTGATGAGAAAGGGATGTAAAGGGCAAAGTCTGTGTATTATGAGTTAGATATCAAATGCTAAGTTCTTTCTGCACATCTCTGGTTCTTAATACATACTCGTTTGCGTGATGCTGACATTGCTCGGAATAGTGTTTCAGCCATATCAACCATTAGGAAAATTCATCTTGCCAGTGGTTGTGTACACTTTTAATCCCAGCACTTGAGAGGCAGAGACCAGGCAGAATCTCTGAGACTGAGGCTACCCTGTTCTATGTAGTAAATTCTAGACCAGCTGGGCTATCCCAAAAAGCCCCAAAAAAGAAAATTGATCTTCTTTATTGTTACTCTATGAGTATGGCATTGAGAACTGTATTTAACATATTAAGGTTTAGAAAAATCGCTGGGCTTGATGGCAGGCGGATCTTTGTGAGTTCAAGGCAAGCCTGGTGTACAGAGTGAGTTCCAGGACAGCTGGGGCTTCAGAGAGACCGTCTCGAAAGACCAAAAAAGGATCTTTGTGAGTTCAAGTGCCATCCTCGGTCACACCGTGAGTCAGGACAGCTGGAAATAATAGGGAAACCTGTCGAGGCTAGGAGAAGAGAAGGAAGGGAAAGGAAGGAAGGAGAGAGTAAGGAAGGATGGAGGGAGAGGGGGAGGGAGAGGGGAGGGAGGGGGGAGGGAGGGAGGGAGGAGGGAGGGAGGGGAGGCGGAGGGAGGGAGGGGAGGGCAGGGAAGGAAAAAGAGAGAAAGGAGGGGAAAGAGAAGAAAGAGAAAGAGGAGAGCAGAAAAGAAGAGAAAAGAGAAACAAAAGAAAACAAGCAAGCAAGCTAGGCTCAGATGTGAGCAGCCAGTGGGCTGGAGAGATAGCCTAGCAGTTAAGA